>JABFIG010000094.1:0-90997 GCA_017139545.1 Ambrosiella cleistominuta
CGGGTGGGAGGACGAGGATGAGAAAGACAGAAGGTAGAGTGGCGAGGAGTTCGAGGAGGAGGGCGAAGATGGCGTCGGTGGGGGGCCAGAGGAGGTGGTGAGATCGGTGGAGGGCGATGAGGGGGCGGAGGGTGGGGGTTTGGGTTTGGGATTTGGCGAGAAGGTGGCGGGTTAGGGTGCGGAGGGTGCTTTCGAGGTTGGCGAGGTTGCAGAAGAGGGCAGTGGTGGAGGGGAGGTGGGGTAGGGTTGCGGCGAGGCCGGTAAGGTTGTAGGTGTCCCAGTTGGGGCTGTCTGTGCGTAATGCATTATTAGTTATTGTTTTTTTAAGATACAAGTTGGAGCCTGGGCTTTTTTTAATGATGGGACTTACTGTGTAGCAAGATGATGGACTGATAGGCCGTTTCATGCCGCAGCCACCGCTGGTACTCGGGCCAGTCAGTGAAGTCGGACGAGATGTTGAACGGCAGATTGTCGAAGCGAGGGGTAATGTTAATGTCGCCGATTTTCTCGGGGCTCTGGAATTCAAATTGAGGCTCGGTGGGCGACAACCACCGGAGCAGATCCTGCATCTCGGCACTCTGCATTTTCTCCGGCGGAATCGGCACATTCGGTTCCAGTTCCGGCTTTGGCTCCAACTTCAGCTGCGGTTGTGATGATTCCCCCGGGTGATCCAACAGTTGTTTCTGCCCGCCATGCCCTTGTTGCCCATCACCATTCAAATCCTCATCCTGCTCTTCGCCCGCCTCAACAGCATAGACCCCTCTCTTCGCCCACCGCCTCTCAACATCCCTCGGACTCTCCAACCCCGCCAATACCCTCTCTACCCCCGCCGTCAACCCTTCCGCCAACCCCACTTCCGCATACACATACTCCCTCACCCGCCTAAACACCCACCGCTCGCCACCCCCCTCCACTTCCCCCCTCAACCCTTCCAACTCTCCCTGCCACCCCGTAATCCTCTCCTCGCTCACCGCGCCCTGTAGTACCCCCTTCCACTCCTCGCCGACCCCCCTCGTTGGCCCAAGCAGTGCAAACACTGCCTGGACCAGCGAGAGGGCGCCGGCCAGCAGGCACTCGGCGGTGTCTGGGTCGGAGGCAGCGGGGTGCGTTAGGAAGTTGTGAAGGCGGCGGGATTGCGATGCGATGGTGGTTTTGAGAGCCAAAAGACGGATGGGGGCGGCGTCGGGACGTGGAGGGGGGAGAAAGAGCGGTGGAGACCAGGTAGTAAGGATGGAGAGGGCGGGGGGGAGGAGGCGGAGGAGGGAGGCGGTGGTGGTTAGGGTTGGGAAGAGGGAGGGTTGGGGTTTGAGGGGAGTGGTTGATGACGATAGTGATGATGGGGGCATTTTGAAGGTCGTTGTGCTATGATATTTTCGTGGTGAGGAGGAGAAAGAAAATGAGGATTAGTTAGAGAGATGTTTGGATGTGTGGTATGTTGGGCTTGGCGACTTTTTTTCATATCGATGGCTTTTCTGAGGGAACTGAAATCACAGGGGGTTTCTACAGCCTCATAATATCATGGCTCTGCAGATGATCCCAGAGTATCTTGTCTACCTGGTTTGGGACCCTGTAGAGATCATCCTCAGGTTCATCACTGCTACGGATTGGCTGGTGGTGGAGAGTTTCCAGTTGATATTGGGCAGCAATAGCCAGTATCAGGTTTCCTGCCCTGTGATTATGTCAGTGTCAAAATGAGTCAAGTTTGGGATGCTATTCTTGAATTTCTACCAAAATAGGTCAAATCTTGGGTTGACAAGTCTGCCTCACACATATTTGTTTTTCATTAACATTCTCAGAGACTTTACATATGAAAATTTAAGCCCAGTACATTAGGGTTTTATTAACCCCCAAAGTCATCGGTGAAGCACATCGACATTCATACCGATGACAATTCTCTTGATGCCTTGTGCCACCGTCGCATCCATGTGATCTTGCCAATCTTGAACATGTGAGTGACACACAAAAAGAAGAAGAGAAGGAAAAGAAAAATACTAAGGAAAAAAGAAGCTCCCCATCTGGGAATCGAACCCAGGTCACCTGCGTGACAAGCAGGTATGATCACCACTACACTAATGAGGACTTGCTGTTAATAATCAGTCTGTTATCTTGGTATATGCAAAGGACCACCGGCACCGGCCGGAATTGATGAAATATCAAGCATGACAATGGCATTTTGGTCAACACTAAGATCTGAGAAAGTTATGGATAGTAACTGCAGATTAAATCAAAGCTCCAAGTTTTCTTGGTCACCTTTTTTTTTCAAGTTCCATTGGTTTTTTTTGTGTGTGCTAGACCTGAATGGTTCGAGTCCAGCCCGGAGACTGAAAAGTGGGAGTGCAGCTGGAACTGCAAAGGAAAGCGGAGGATTGATGGGGATGTCTAAAACTTTGCGAAGCTAGTTAGCATCTTGTGTCTAACGACTGGTCCATACAGAGGCTTGTTTCAGAGAGGAAAAGATGCTGTCAAGTATTCAGCTATCGCGAATGACAGCTGGAGACAAACCTAATTACGTGAACTCGGTTACCATAGAAAAACAGATACTAGCTAATAGTTGGGCTGGCTCTCTAACAAAGGTTCCAACACTAGTGCTCCGCCGGACCATGCCAAAACCAGCTAGCTGATACACCGACGCACCGGATGCAGCATCGTGGCCCTGACTATCCACTTTTCTTCCTTATATAAATTCGTGCCCCCCCTCCCCATTCTCACCATTCTTGCAGCAATACCACTTTTCCAACTTCTCTACCAACTTGCTCTCAACAATTTTCTCATACTCTAGTTCTACAATTCAAAGAACTATACTTGATTTCGCCATGGCGTTTGTCAACCACGCCAAGGTTCCTACTAGCTCTATGCTTCCCGAAAGCAAAAGTAGTGTTCCTGATTACTTTGAGATCCCCAACGGGGTCGCTTACCTGAGGCTCGACAGGCCGTTGCAGGAGGGCTTTCGGAAATATGAGTCTCAGACTCAGAGTATTGTCGCCCGTGACCATGATGATGAATGCGCAGAGGAATCGGATTCTCCACTTTGACCTCGAGTAGAATGTGTCTGATGAGGAGTTTGACTGCACGGATATTACGCTCTTTGGCGACAATATGACTACCGGGGACATCGAGTGGCCGCTGCAGGGAATTTATAATACTATTTTGAGCAATCTGAGCGTCGCCGCCAGTCAGTCGCCGCGGGACGTTCTTGCGGCTCGTTCCGACAGTTGCGCGGAAGACAATGTGGTGGTTAGTTTAGAGATCGTGAGTATGCCGTAGCTGTGGTTGAATATTGGTAACTGTGTTTTGTTTCTTGTGTGGGCGGTGGTGGTTTGGCTGGGATCTTACCTGTGCAAGGATCGCCGGGAGATGAAGAGGAAGGGGCAGAAGAGTGTCGAGGACGTGGAGGTTGCTTTGGGCCACTACTATGATGACGAGAAGTACGTTGTTTGAGGGGCGATTGTCTTTTTGTTGCTGGCTTTTTTATTTTTGGTCTTTTTTCTAAGAAATAATTCAGTTTAGATGGAAGAGGGCATTCAGTGGAGGGATAACTTTCTGGTTTCTGGCCTTTGGAATTTCGGGGCAAAGTTTTTTCTTTTTTTTTTCTACTATTCTTGTTTTTGCTCTTCATATTTAGCTTCCCCTTCTATAGCCCCCAATGCCAAACAAATGTCTCACAAATCTGCACACCTGCCAATATGCATCATGTACTTTTGTTGATCCTCAGCATTCCTCCGGCACTTAGTTCATGCATGTATGTAAAAAGGCTCGGCCCGGCTGGCCAATCATATATCGCGAGATAGATAGGGATTACAATCTGATAAGGCAGATGTGATGTACCTGGGTTTGAACTTGAGATTTTGTCCTGGATTTTAATGTCTAAATCTGGAAATTTTCAGTTTTTGGAGTGACGAGCAAGCAGCCTTAGTAGGGAGTCAATTTGGGACAGTTTATGATTGCAAAAAGGACCAGATATTTCATTTCTTTGGCTGATTAGCTATATCTTGACTCTTCATGTCCAACGACTTCCGAATCTGGCATAAACCTATCAAGCTGGAAGATGACAAGTGAGTCCTTCTCCAAATTTCCCGGTAGCTGAATAACTGGTGTAGCCAACATTGAGGTTTCAGCCTTGCTGACAGACTGAATGACAGCAATGTTAATGGATACGGATGCCCACGACTAAAGGGAGTATATCCTGGTGGTTGTCTTGGCTAAATCACCAACCCAGAATAGCCAATGGGAAATAGGCAGTTAAAGTTTCAATGTACTTTACTCGGGAGTTGCTTGACCTTGCTCTCTAAACTTAACCTCTGCATATCCCATAGTAAAAATAGATCCATTTCGGAATAGAAGCTAGACACTGCTTAAGCACCACCCAATAAAAGAGGATAACAGCCTCTAAACGCCTGCTGAATATTTGTTGACCATAGTCTTCCGTGAACAATTCATCAAGGAATTATCCAGCCAAGCAATCCCACATCTTAGTATAAAACCTCGGCAACATCTGGACCCATCTGGACCGCAACCATGTTGAATTGCTCCGATAAAGCCACTGCCACGGAGATAGTGAAAAGGCCCAAGGCTAACATGTCAGTCGAATATGAAAAGCACGTCATTGGTAGGGTTACCACTCTAGACAATCCATCATTATGAACCATTGCCTGTCCACCATAACAGTCGTGGTATTTTGATAACGGTCTATACAAGCCGTTAAAACTACTTATTAGATGTATCTCCAATGCCGTACATATCCCTTATGTAAAATTAGAAACTCTTCCTCGCACAAATATTGCTGTCGTGGCCGAGTTCCAACACCCCATCCAGCACCAAACCCCTACTTCTGCTCTTGCCTCAGGCGGAGTATTCCGGTCGAAAAGGAGCCTTCCGGTTGTGGTAATCTACCAACCCCACACGTGATAATGCTTACAATATAGGCCTGCTTGCCCGCAATGGCACACTATTAATATTCTCATCCCTATCGCCTTTTTCCCGGATATTTTTTTCTCTCCCCTCACAACCCGCTATTTTCTTTCTTTCATTCTTTCTCAGCAGCTCATCATCTTCTTCCAAGACAAACCTTCATTTGATCTATCCTCCCCAAGAGACAAAAACACATCCATAGATCTTCTCTCTCTCTCTTTTCCTCCGTCAGTATGGCTCCGTCACCATAGATCATCATTGGTGACACCGGTCACTCATCCAACACAAAAAAGCACCGACGACTAGATGTTTTTAAAATATCCTTCATCATTTTGGACGTCCTAGCTGCTGCCTTCATCTTCTCAGCCTGCTGCATGAGCTCATGTTCTAAGAAGCTAAAATCTACCATCAACAGACAAAACTGTAATTCCCTCTAGCAGGAACCTCGCCAATCGCAATTGCAACCACAACTACGCCCACAATGGCAATGGCAACAGCAGCCGTCCACCTTGGCGTCGCCGCCGTCCATCCTGTTGCAAAATCTGCAGCCGATTCAACAACAGCAGCAGCAGCATCAACCACAGGGATTCCTTGGTGGCTTCATTGACGTCGGCACGGGCTTGACGGTGCCGCAGCTGGTGTATCCAAGTTCGCATTTGAGGCATAGCTCGCTGTCGCCGGCGTACAATGCAGAGGACAATGTGCCGAATAGGCGGGGTCCTGAGGGGAAGAAGTGGTTGTTCTAGAGAGTTGGTGGTGGATAAGGAATTGGCTGAGGTTGAAACTCGTTAAAAGTATGAGTTGGTGCTCACGCTGTACGCTGGTTAGATCTGCTGTGATATGATTGGTATATTTAAAAAAAAAAAAAGAAAAAAAAGAAAAAAGACCTTTTTACAGAGGCCATAGGGCACATTTTTGGACTTGAGGGCTTCTAGGTAACTGGCGTGCCTAGAGGTCAATATCTACTTTGATCAGCCTGTTACTATCATGAATAAAATCGGTACTCTTATAGTTAATTTTTTCCAGTTGACATGAATGTAAATAGTCCACCTCTCAGCCCCTACTTGACCATCCTAGTCTGTGTTACTCTCGTCAATGCCATCCCATCCCGTCCCACATTCTGATGACCCTCATATCCAAGTCAACATCGCCCGACAAGATTGATTGATAAACAAAAATGGAACGTGCATGTAGCCCTGAACATGTCCCCACTTTTACCATGCAGGCTCCATTTTCAACCTCAGCGTTTTAAGATGAGGGGTGATTTTGGGGACCTTAGCCAAATGAGCGGTCGTCAATATAAAAATTTTCCCAGTCTGCTGTCACTTGGCGATATGTCGTCCAACAGGCAAGATTAACGTTTTATCACCTTGAGATGTGCATATTTCTACATTGACATTTTTTCCCTTGGTGACTTTTCACAATGGCCTCGTTGTCCAAGTCCAGGGCGTTTTTCGTGAACCTTGATGGGCAACCTTGATGGGCAGTCTGCGTCTCGTCGTGCCAGATCACCGCTGAGCTCCCTCCGCTGCGTTTTGAAACCTTTGGGAATGGGAACTAAGCCACCGCCCAGGTTTACTCCAACCGAGGATTTCCTTCCGTTCTTTCGTCTTTCTTTTTGCCCCTCGAATTTTCACGCCGTTTTGACTTAACGAAACCAAATCTTGCGATATCGACTGGGTGAGGATGGAGAGGCCAAGATGTTGACGGGACGTTGACGATAATTGCGTTTGGGTTTAGTTGTTGCGATGAGGTTGGTATTGGGGAGTGATGGGCGATAACAGGACAAAGAGGTGTCTTCTTGATGGTGGTTCCGTGGTTCTGCTTTTTTTTGTAGATTTAAGAAGCTTGGAAAGCCCCTCTTCTTGCCAAAGGTGATCTTTATTGTTTTCTTTTCTTAGCAGGCTCATATGAGCCATTCTTTTTGCGTACATTCGTATGGTGGTTTCATGATCATCTTGGCAAGTCCTGGTTTCCCTTTTTGCTTATCTCGACTATGCAAAAACACAAACCCTACCATGAACCAGACCAAACATATACCATCTCTTTCTCGATTATAATCTGTTTTCACTTAATTCACCAGTCCCGAGGCCCCCTCGTCTTCAAACATCATCAACACCATCATCACCATCACCATCACCACCAGCTTCCTCCGCCTCCTCCTCACGCGACCAAACATCACCGGTTTCTTCCTCTATAATTCGACTCTGAATCCTGGAGAAAAAAAAAGTACCTCATCGTATATATCTCATCAGCTAAAGTTCCACCCACGCCATCAGTTGCCATCCCACGCACACACGCATAATCCCTGGGGTTGTAAATTTCTCACATTGTCTCTTTGTATATTTTATCTATTTTCTCTTGAATGCACAAGCCACCACCGCCAATGACGGGTTTTCTGTTGTCATGGAAATCACCTGGGTCAGATGGTTATTCTGTCATCTCGGGGGCCCTGGTGATGATGTGCTCACGCCCTTTCTCGCTGTTTCGATCAGTACTTTTATCGACATCTGGCAGTGACAGTGACAGACTGCGATAGTGGGCACATGATATGAATATCAATATGAATATCAGATTGTGCTTATTTATCCATTTGTCATGGTCTTTTGTACGAAACTCGGTGGTTCCAACAAAGCTTGGGTCATCTGCCCAGCCTGTACTATTTATCACCATGTTACCGAATTCATGACCGAACCGCCAAACGCTCCTAACTCTCATTCTCTTACGCCTCGTATCCCTTCCAACGAACCAATGTCACACACCATCTTCCTTCTCCTCCTCCTCCATGCTATTGCCCCCGCACCTATATAATAAGGTCGCATATTCACATTTTAGTTTCTCCACCTGCTCCCAGATCCCACCATTCCAAGCCTCACTTCATGACTCCACCTTAAGCATGATTTTCCCTTCCCCTCTTTCTTTCAGTCAGCTTCTTGTGTCCGCTTGAGATTCCTGACCCCACTGTAGAGGCCTAATTCAGTAGTTTGTCCCGGTGGAAACTGTGACATCCGCCCCGTTTTAATGGCGGTGGTTATAGATATACATATACGGTAGCATTGGCTAGAGACAAACGTGCACACCCAATCAGTCAGTCAGATATCTAGAGATAGTCTGGCGTTTGTAAGAGAATGCGCGGTTTTTGTTTTGTTTGTGTCCATGTGATTTCTTATGTGTACTTGGTATCTGTCATAACTAAGATATTTGTTTATTTGTATGACTTTAACTACGGCGTAGGAGACGTGGGCTGATAATGGCGGCACAGATTGCAGGATGCATTTTTGTCATCATCATCATCGTCGCCGCCGCCGCCGTCTTACGTTTTCTTGTCGTCGTTGTCATCGTTTTTCGGTGTCACGAGTGGGGGAGTGTCGGCACTGTGCCATGTACTATCCATCTTGCAAACGCAGCCTCAGATATGTTGTATTCACGTCTCTAAATGGCATATGTTTGTCAGGAGATGTCGGGAGAGGGCAGTCGTGTGTGACCTGCTGCATACCTCTCGATTGCTATGAAATGTGTCTGCATCTCAAGGTATTTGTCTTCTACTTCTTTTGTAGACCAGAATACTAAGTGTAAAGTATTTCTCTTGCTCTGACGCTCGTATATCTGCTGTACGTCCACCCACTCGCTCATCTAGTCCCCATCGCCCCGAATATCCGTGGCGAGAGCGGCGCTCAAAAACCATGTATTTATTCACGTCGTTAGCTGGTCCTTTACGCAGTCGGTCAATGTAGGTGGCTTACAGCATGAGTAAGGGTGTCCTAGCATTGGTTGAGGGCTGCCAGTATGGCTTTCGAGGCTTGTGATGGGCCATGGCACAACATTGTCCCGACAGCCGCAGTGCATATGTGTCCATGTGTGTATCTTATATGTATATTTATATAGACCTAAATCCCCTGAAGCCGAATTACGTAGTATCTAGGACCCCCCCATTGGTCAACCGTGGATTTTCAAAGCAGTGGGATTCCTTTTGTTAGTGACATCTATTGTCACACATTGTTAACATTCTCCTCGGTCCTTACTTCTTTGTTCTGGAGGTCCGTGGTTCAATAGACTTGATGATTTATTCCTTTCTTCTGATGTCTTTATTTATTTTTCCTTTCTAAATATATGAGGCCTTTCCATCGATCGACCGGCCGCTCGGAGAGACACAGGACAACAAGAACAAAGAAAAAAAAAAGCAGATGCTCAATGCTGTCCCAAGCGTCAAGCCGATGGTACGCTTTTTTAGTCAGGAATAAGAGGTGGACCCACCCAGTGGTGGGATGTCAGGGACAGCGATGACGGGACCGGGGGAGGGGGAGGGGGTTATTTGATATGTAGCCGATTTTGTTGGTTGGTTGATTGTGGTTCGTGAAGGAGATGGAAGAAGAGAAAAGAAAAAAAATCTTACATGTTTAGACTTTGGATATTGGTGGTGGGGGAGGGGAGGAGGAATGGAGTGGTGAAGAGAAGAAAGGGCGTGTAGGTTGGGTTGAGGATGTCGCGTGAGGAGGGTAAAAGTAGGGTGAGTGTATATACTTGGCCAAGGCCGGACCCAAAGTGTATCAGATGTTCACACCTACTTGTTCGATATATACCATGAATACGTACATGACCTTTCTTGACAAAAAAAAGTATAAAGATCTCGTCGATATCCGTCCAAAATCATCATTTCCTTTCCCTTCTCTTCCCCATCACCAACAAGTTCTTCTACATCTTCACTTACTCTCTTCTCTCACTTGCAAACTCTTTTTAGCTCTTTTTTTTTGCTACCAACTCCAATCTTCAAAATGGCCGGTACTTGGTAAGTTTCCTCACTTTTACATGCATTTCATCCAAACTCAAACTTAGCCATCACCATCACCAGTAACAAATAATAACTAACCATCATCACCTCTATAGCTCTTGCTCTTGCTGCGGCACTGCCACCACTTGCGGCAGCTGCACCACCTGCAAAGACTGCTAAGGTACGAACAACATTTCCCTAGAACCTCATCTAGCCTCTGACTTCTAATATGTACTAACTCATCCTCACTAGTCTTATGCTTTCCCCTCACGGCAGAGCTCTCAAAAATGAACCCGGGCTTTTTTGATCTCTGAACCTTTTCTCCTTGTGTTTTCTTCTCTTTCTAATATCAGACTTTAAGAATCGAGTTTTCTTGAGGATTTATCCCTAAGGTTACCTCTTCTCTTGATTTCTAATAGTATATATACCACATTGAAGCTTCATCTGTCGTCAGTCTAATCTGTGAATAATTCCATATTGTGATTATGTCAGCTTGGAAATTCTAGGGTTCCAACAAGCAGGATCCTGCTATTAGGGTCTCTTGACATTTATCCATAATCCTGCCCTCGCTTATTCGATATTCATCATTTTGATCATTACCAGCTTCCGAGTGGCCAAGACCTCATGTAAGAGACGCACAGACTAAAGTGCCAAGTAGCTGACGAAAGTCGATAGGTCATCGATTAACGATTTGGTACTAGTGCGTTTATGGTCTGTGTTTCTGTCCCCCAACAACAACAACAGGTCAAACTCGCCAAAACGGCCCAACGCATTGTCAGTTTTCTAAAATGGTCTTTTTTTTTGGTTTGGGACAGCACATAGCCTGCATAGATACTTTTGGTAGCTTTTGATTTCAGTCTAAACTTCTCAATACACACTTAGAAAGCCATCTCTACTATATACATCCGTATATTCACCACAATGTACCACAAACATGTATTCTGAATGTCTGCCCATCTATTCCCTGGCCACCTCGGCTTCCCATTCCGAAATTCCAAGTGACGTTCTATGGATACACTCTATACAGACACTCTATACAGACCTCACTCAGCAGACAGCCGATAAAACAGGCTTGCTTGTAATATATCACAGCTTATCATCACATACAATGAAAGCTCCAGATCTCATCCCATGGTCTGTCCTTCCTCCAAGCTCTCTTGCCCCTGCACAGCTCCCACTGTTTGCTTGGTCTATCTCTCGCTATCAGCTATCATGACTTCTTTATCCTTCTGTTTATTACCTCTCCGCGACCAAAAAGACAAAAAAAAACGATATGTTACCAATGTTCCACCGTTCGCAGCAATAAATAACAACCAACCAGCTTCCGACGATCAATCACTCAGTAACAGCAACGACATGACTTGTCTCGCGTAAACCGTAGCCACACGCCCTAAAAGACCCTTTTTGCACACAGTGACTATCCGATCTCTGTCGTCTCTATTGGTCTCTTTTTTCTACCCACGTCTATGTTATTAGTGACCCAGTGGTTATTATTTAGTTAACTGGTTTAGTTGTTTCCATTAGTGGCAAACAGCCTTTAGACTTCATGTGTCGTGTCGCGGGGTGGGTCGTATACAGGTGGGGCTACTTAAGGACCAACGGGAAGAGAAGACTAGACTCCGGGTGATGTTGGATGATGTTGGGGAGCAGTTACTATCTGTTTATTTAGATAGATAGATAGACAGAAGACGGCATGATAAGTGATGAGTGATGGGGATCCGGGTATAAAAAGGGATAGACGTTTCCCATTTTTGGATCGTTCTTATTTCTTGCTCTTGCTCTTTGGAACACAGACAAATTCACAGTTATTCTTGCTCTTGATCTTGACTTTTACGACTTTAAACTGCTACTAACCAACCCTTATCACAACGATTTCTCTCCAGTCACCTACTTGTTAAAAATCCGCAAACATGACTGAGTGCTGGTAAGTTTCTCCGGACACCTCAACAGCGAAGTCCACCATCTTCATCATGATTATCGTCACCATTATCGCCACATTCAACTGATACCGTCTCTGCCCTCAGCAAGTGCCAATGCTGCGAGGGTATCCAGGCCTGTGGCAAGACTTGCTGCGACAGCTGCACCAAAAAGGATCAAAAGACCTGCTGGTAAGACTTGATAATCACCATCCTGTCTCAATGACATGTTATATATACATACTAACACTTGAATTTCCAGTTCGTGCATTTGCTGCGACGGCATGGACGCCAAGTGTGAATCCAAGTGCTGCGATTCCTGCTCCAAGGACGTAAGTCTTCTACCAATTCCAAACATTACCAGAAATCCCAGCAAGAGCCCAAATCTAACAAGTCGATAGAAGCCCACGGCTTAAATGTCGAAATGTCCCAGTCACCTTTTTAGTTGACCACTTAGCAATCACCGAGTGTCTCCCGGCGCATACGTTGAAATGTTACCAGTTGGTCTGCTACCGAGGTTATCTGCAACCAGATATTGAGTATATTTAGCAACGAAACTTGAATAATAATAAAAAAAAAGAAAATTGCGCGCAACAAAACCTTATATTGAACTTTTTCTACTACTTCTCTGTTATATTACAACAACAACCCAACTGTTGCCATATCATCACCAAATCTCACCATAATCTCCCCTTATCAAACTCAAACGCCTGTGTGTACAACCAACCGCCTTTCCCCTCCTTCTCCTCCTCCCTCACTCACATATCTACAACTGCTATTCTAACTAAACCATATTTCCAAATTATGTACCACCCCATCATTAAACCACTACTATCTAGTATCTCTCCCGCCACCGTATCCCACACCGTGTATCGTTCAGTTCCCCCCCTCCCCCTAATTCCTTCTTGGCCGCAAACGCAAAAGACGTAACCATGCAGGTGGGCGTTTCCAGCCCGTTACCCCACTTTCTTTTGTTCCTGCCAAGCCGTTGGATTGGCCTTTGATGAAGAAAAAGAGCGGCGCGGCAAGAGTAATATTCCGTTCTTTGTTATTCAGTTCGTTGCCATACAAAGACACTGGACATCTGCAGGTTTACCTAACTAAATATTTATCCCGATCTGGATAATGTAATTGACAGTGATATATGGTTTTAAGACTTGTGATATTTAGGCAAAAAGTTGCCTTTGTCCGGTGTCATACACCACCCATCCCACAGAAAAAAAAATCTCTCTCTCAAAGGATATGATGCTCACTACCAGGGTCGAACTAGTGACCTTCGCATGACTTGATATTCAATATTGAACATTAATATATCGCTTTAACCAACTGAGATAAGCGAACTAATTGCTGCTGTAAGCCTCAACTACGGGGTAGGTTCATGAGAAGCATTCACATCTTAGGCAACCACATCTAGCATATTGAATATTGATCCCTTCACACAGAACCAATCTCGTGTCACGTAAGAACTCAAAAATTAATGTAACACAAAGCATATAACAAAATATAACAAGAAACTATAAACTACTGAAATGGCAAATCTATATCCTACCCTTCCCAATCTAATCAAAAACGTCAGTAGCATAACGATCATTTCGCATACTGGCAAACTTGGTCCGCGCTTCCTCCTCCGAAATCTCGACACCCTTCTCTTTAGAAACCTCCATCAATATCCGAATACCAACCTTCTCCACATCCTTGCCCATCTTTCCACTTCCGCACACGAAACCCTTAGCACCTTGTTTCCAAAGAGCCAAGCAGTTCCCCTTGTCCGCATACAGTCTGTATTGGACGTACTTATGACCGTCGCTCTTCCCGGTGTCACGAGAGTACGCCTTGCGCAGAGTGACGGCGCCCTGCTTCTCCCACTCTGCAAATTCTTCAGCGTAGCAATCATCGTATTCAGGCGAGCGGCAGCCAAAGTAGAGGATGGCGGGGGCAAGCTTGCGGCCAGAGGCAATCTGGACAGCACGTTCCTGGATGAAACCACGGAACGGAGCGATACCGGAGCCAGCAGCAATGCACACGATTGGAGTGGTCTCAGGGTCGTTGGGCAGATGGAAGGCATCAGGGGAAGGCTTGACAGAGACGTGAAGGCGGTCACCAGCCGTTAGGTTGGATAGATAGTTGCTGGCAGTACCAATGTAGCGACCCTTGCCAGAAAGGGCGGGCTGGTCGAGAATAGAGTAGGTCAGAGTAACACGGTTAGGGTTGTGGAGCGGAGAAGAGGAAATCGAGTAGAGGCGAACACGCATAGGCGGGAGCATGGCCAAGAAGGAGCCAAAGGGAAGCTTGCTCAAAGGGTACTCTTCAAGCAGATCAATCATGGAGAGGCGCTTCTGGGTAACCTCAACGGGGTAAGCCTTATCAGTAGTCAAGGCTTGCAGCTTGGCCTGGTCAGCAGCATCAGTACAAGCCTTGGCCAAGGCAAGAATGTTGCGCTTGGTAGCCGGCTGGGCCAACTCAACGTAGGCACTGAGTACAGTCTTAATGGGCAGCTCCTTACCAACAGGCAGATGAGTACGAGTATCACCAGTAATAGTAATCCAAGCATCATCGTTGAGCTCAAACCGGCGGATAATGCGACCAATGATCTCGGCAGGGTTGTGAGGAAGAACAGCCAAGTAATCACCAGCACGGTACGTAATGTTGTTAGGAAGCTCAATTTCAATGTGCTTCTTGGGTGATTCACCAGTGGCAATAACACGGTTTTCGATGACCACACACTCCTTGACTTCATAGTACAAGTTTTCAGTGCGAGGGTGAGAAATAGACACACTGAGGCCAGCTTCATCAATGACCTCTTCGGCACCGTACTTCTCCACCAGAGTCGGCCAAAGCACAGTGTCCTCCCACAATTCAAAATCGCTAAACACATCACGATCGGCAGCATCAGTCGAGCCCATCTCTACAATTCTCTGACCACCAATGGTTTCAAGAGTCTGGTCGACCAGCTTGGGGATGTGCAGGAAAGTAGAGACCCAATCGCGGTGGCCACAACCATAGACAGCGTAGTTGACGCCCTCTGCCTCCTTTCCCTTTAGGCTTTCCAACCAAGCAATAAATGAAGAGGCGTTGTTGGTAGGCTGACCTTCGTATGAGGCAGTAATAATGACGACAGGGTGGTCCTTGGGAAGCTTCTCCTTCGCGGCGTCAAGGACATCCACAACCTTGGAACGGAAGCCATGGGCACCGGCATCAGCAGCCAGACGGTGGGCCATTGACTCGCAAGTGCCACTGTTGGACCCGTAGTAAATGCTGATTGGCTGGCCCTTGCCATTGTCCTCAACGACGGAACGAGCGATACGCTGAGTAGACTCAACCTTGCCGCCGCTCAAATGTCTCTCAAGTTCAGTAGCATTCATCTCGTGACGAAGCATGGCACGGACCTTGAAGTTGTAGGGCTTGGTAGTCAGAGAGTGCTTAAGCTGGAGAGAGTAACTCGGGTCATCCATAATGAGGTTGAAGTTCTGGAGAATAAGAGCCAAAGCCAACAAGGCCTCTTGCCAAGCGAAGGGGCGACCGATGCAAGCACGCATACCGTTACCAAAAGGCTTCCAGCAATTGGGGTACTTCTTCATACGGGCATCAAACTCAGCATCAAGCATACGCTCTGGGCGGAAAACGTTCGGGTCAGGAGCGTAGACAATAGGATCGAGATGGACAGGCTTGAGGATGACCGTGACGACCTCATTAGGGTAGACTCGGTACTTTCCTCCAAGTAAAGTTTCCTCCTTAGCCTCTAAGGGGAAACCAGGAATTGGTGAGTCGATACGCAGAGTCTCGCGAAGGACAGCGTTCAGGTAAGGAAGCTTCGAAAGGTGATCGACAGTGATTGGGTCACGACCGCAAATACGGTCAACTTCTTCTTGAGCCTTTTGGTAGGTCTCGGGGTACTTTAGCAGCTCATATGTGGCAAAGGAGAGCAGACCAGACGTAGTCTCATGGCCAGCAATGAGGAAAGTGATGAGGTTGTTGATGATACTATCGTCGTCCATCTTTTGGCCGGTCTTGAGGTCAACACCTTCCAACATGGCCGTCAATAGGTCCTTGCGGGATGACGGGTTCTCGCGGCGGTAGTTGAGAACATCCAGCGCAGTCTTGCGCATAATTTCGATATCAGCCCAGTACTTTTGATCATCGGCCCGCTTGAAAGCAGCCACAAGACCCAGACGGGAGAAACGGTGGGAGGATTCGGCCAAGAAGTCGCCCATAGCGCCAATAAATGGATGCATAGCCTCACTATAGTAAGAATTAAACCGGAAGTCCATCGAACACAAAGCAAGTGTGTCCAGAGTCAGACGAGTGAAGTCATCAGAGACATTGATAGAAGCATTGGGTCCACCACGAGCCCATTTCAGTATGAGTTGGCTGGCAATGTCATGCATTTCGTCGAACATGCCACGCATAGAAACAGGACCAAAGGCAGGAATCAAGATGCGATGAGCGATGGCCCAACGAGGCTCACCATGTCTGGCCTATTATTACAATTTCAGTGTCAAGAAACGGGACAAGAAGATCAGATTAGCCGAAACCTACAGTGAAGAGACCATCGCCGACACCATTACGGACTTGCTGTTTGGGGTGTTAGTGTCTGTATTCCTCTTTTGTATTTGCTACACAGAATGCGCATCACAATGCTCATTCTGATGACAAAAAGCGCTTACATTAAGCGGTCCATTCACAGATTTGTGGAATCTCTTTTCATCGCAGCATTCTGTGGCAAGTTCACGACCAGAAACAATAATTCTGATTGCGTTTCCAACGCGAAACTGGTAGATGGGGCCTGTTTCTGGTTAATAACATATTTATATCCAACTTTTTTCTTGCTATCCTCATACCATAGGTATCACACATGCGGTGAATGTTGTCAATGACATTACCGGCAGCAATTTCCGGCAAGTTGCCAATGAGTGGATAGGGCGCAGGGCCGGGGATGGGAACCTCCTGATTCTCATCCTCGACCTTCTCGACCGACCCGGTGGTCGGAAGAGCCGCCAACAGCAAAGAACTGATGGTCTCCACGGTGGGCAACTGTATGACTAGTAGTTTAAAAATGCAAATTTGAGCTCATTATAGTTCAATAGGCGCGATGTTGATACACAATAAAGATATCAAGACAAGTAGATTTTTGAATGAACGTTTTAGATGCTTGAAAATCGTAAACTTCATAAAAATAAAGCTGCATTCACAGCCTCAGGATATACGATAAAGAGAAGAAAAAAAAAAAAAGGAAAGCACCAAGACAATTCGGTGAGTCCCAATAAGAGGCTCTTTCCGTGCTTTTTAAACTAAATCTAGTAGTTAATCTTGTTCGTTACTTCTACCAGTAATATAAAAGAATATGAAAATCGCATAAACGGTGTCAAAGGGGTCAAAGCAGAATGTTTGAGTTAGTGTTTCTCAAAGAAAGATAAAATCAGCGAAAAACTCTCCCCTATCGCAAGTGCTGCCTCTCCATAACGCCGAACAATGTACCCAACATTCTACCATACAGCCCGGAGAACATAGCCAAAAACGGCAACTCAACCTTTCGGCGCTCCGTCCCAAAAGCATGGGGGAAGAGGGCGGGCATTGATGGATTGCAGGAGTCTCCCTGTTTTTTTTTTTCAGTGCCGGCCTCTGAATAAATTCAGGGAAGGTTAGTGTTGCCACTGTTGAGATGGCCAGGAAATGTCCCCAACGAAGGCCTCAGATAGAAAGATTTAAAATGTTCTCTAAAAAATGGCCAGCGAAATATTTTCCAATTGTTTGAGGCTCAAAAAGTTGAGTATTCAACAAATCATGAACACCTCACTACGTGACCCATGCGATTGGTATAAAACAAGAATGTTCGCGTGTATTTCCTAATTTGTCACCAGTCGTTACAGTGAGCTGGTCTCTTCTACCTCTATTCACAGCACCGCTTGCTCTTTTGTAGATGTATAAAATATAAATATCTACATATATACTGTCAAAAGCAACTGGCACCCCTTCGGCAGATCTAATTCAACAAGTTATATTTGCGGCGCTCAATTATACTATTATTTACTCTTCACAATAATGGTGCCAAAGTCCAGACTCCGAAGGATATATTTCCGGGCAAAAAAGCCACCAAGGAAGAGGGTAACTGTAAAAGGCTAGACGGAAATCCGCAACTCCATCTCAATCAATCACAATTCTTGGTTCCCTATTGTCAAGAACTTTGAATCAACCAAGAGAAATAAATTGTTAAAAAAAAAATAGAAAATGAGATGTAATATTATTATAAATCGCCCTGTATTCAAGCCCTCGAGATTTGTCTCAATGTCTTGGTTCAATTCCGTTTATAGGTGACGAGATTTTCACTGATCGACAAAAAATCAGAGTTAAAGATCTAGTGATGTATATATATCAAGTTCATGATAATGGCTTGATCTAAATATTATCCTGTCCCCGGTGGACCATCACCAATCGCGATGGAAAATCGGTTGATATCGTGATGAATCCTTCATTATAACGAAACAATCAAATGTCTTTGTTTTACATGGTTTTATCGGTTTACAGTAACACTACGTTATAGTGGCTAATGTATATGCTTCTTTCCCCCCCTCCCCCCTCTGAAAGTTTGTCTCTGTCCACTTACAAGACAAACAATCAGCATTTCCGTACGCTAAGCCCTGAGCAAAAGAGGCTTGGTGCGAAGAGAGGTTTAATGCAACCGGGTATCCGATTATCAGATCCTCAAACCACCAGATTCGGCCTACTCCGCCCTGGCCTTCAACTCATCGTCTTAAGTAAAAAGAAAGTTTCAACGTCCTATATATAATGATCAGGCCATCAACTTAAGTTGACAATTCAATGTATATTCATGTTCACGGTCAATCACGAACTCCGATCCTCAACCTAATCCTATCTTAACAAAAACACACATACACATTCAATTGTCAAAAAAGCCCTGTTTTATCAACTCTCCCATACAGATTGCACAAAAGATAATCACCTCCGAAAGCTCCGATGCCTCCCACATCCCCACTACAACTACAACCTTAGCATAGACCTCTTCTCTACATACAAAGCCACAACGCCTCGGTAGGGAGCTAGAAGAAAAAGATTGATGTATGTATATAGAAGATCACAAAAAAACAGCAATGGATGGCGCAAATAAATATGGGGTGTATCATGCTATGTTTCTCAATCAAGCATTGGAAAGTTCTACTCATTTCTTGTCTGTCTACGCTAAAAATTGAAAGGGATGTCGTCCATCGTCAGGAGAGTGTCACCCCGATTAGGAAAAAGCCGCGGCTAGTTTTCAAGAGCACTACGTTGGGCAGGTTTTCATTTAGAAAAGTCGTCGAACATACAAAATAGAATTATCTGACTATTTATATCACAATCAATCATTCCAGTGATTCCTTTAGTCGCTGTGAAACAATCATTCAATGTTTCCTCCTTTTGTAGTATTTAGCGAATGTTCCCATCCACGCCAGGACTTGGTACTTGCGGCAGAAACTTAGGGTTGTTGTGCCATCGTAGAACTCTAACTGGCGCTTATCATGGCAATCAAGTACATCATCCCAAGAGAAGGATTCTGTAACTTCTGGCTCAACAATAAGACAGTGTTTATATAGCAATACTTCGATAAATCCAACTTAAGTCAATGCATCGATCAGCATCACCATTTAACACGCTCCATCCCATTGCTTCCTATGTCCTCCTCTTCTCACATCGGTGCCCATCCTCGATGTCACTGTTGAATACACCTCCCACGCGCCTCATCTGCAAACACCATCTTCCGCTATCCTCACCCTCGTCAAAAAAAGAGAACTTTTGTCCGTTCCTTGATAGTCGGGGACTTGTCCCAAAGGATACAGAAGGCCGGGTGTTGACGATTTATATGTTGATAACGATTGGCGGTGACTTGGGGTTGTGGTATATGGTTGATGTTAGTTGAAAAAAAAAATGCTAAGTCGTGGTATCACCATATGTTGATGATATCTCCATTTTCACTTTATATTCTCTTTTTACTTTGTTGTCAGAGTTAAAAATATATCGGAAAACCTCCACATCTCATCTCAATCAGCTTGGACCGTGATTAGACCGACTTGTCACTGACGAATCCCTTGATTACTTTAAGATCAACACTCATATTGACACTAAAGCTTGTTCATGTCAATCTCACAAAAGCTCTAACTATTTACATACACACTTTCCATTCAACCTAAGATCTTCCCTGAACCCCATCTCATCATATTCATCCAGTCGCTAGTCCACCATTACTACACATAATCCAACTCAACAACTATCATCTCCACCCACTGATACCAATAATCTATAAAACCTACATAAATGTCACTGCCGTCACCTTGAAGCACTCCACTCACTGCGTACTGAAGCTCCTAGCCTTGTCAATGACACCAGAGACAGACTGCTTGCCAATTGTAGATTTCAAAGTTACCTAGTCGCCATGCAGATTATCGAACTCCTATGCAAGACAAACAGATACGTGGATTAGACAATTCATCTACTTCGTTTGGAGTTAATTTTGATGATTTAACAGTCGGTAGTGTTTTGGGGTTACAACTTAGTTTTGATAACTCTAATCTGGTCACACGATTCTCACAAAGGAAAATAAGGGTTGCTGTTGGTAATGTGATTGATATTTAGTATGTACTAATCATGACTTGTAGGTCCTATTTAAAAATCCATAAATATGACGCATATCAAGAAACAGAACAACTTGAAGCTGCTTTCGACCGATAACAATGATAGATGAAACTTTGTGAATGAATGATAACTAATGAAATATAACGCACAAAAAGCAAGCCAACAACTCAGAATAAAATACCAGTTTAAAACGCCAGTCCCATGGAATGAATGAGTGCAGACAGTTGCGCAGTGATCTAATATAGCCAAAAAGAATGGCTCTGAGGGCATCTAACTCAGCATCTACGTTAAGCCAGCAGCAAGATCAAGATGACCCTTGGAAGTAAGAGACTAATTCTCATTGGCCTCAGGAACCTGGAATAACAGAATTCGATCATCTCATATCCTAAAGCTGAATAAATAACAAAAAAAGAATCAAGGGCTGCGGCATTGTGCTTCTCCAGCCCCGTTTTGGGTATTTTCCTTATCGAATTTTTATTGATCGAACGAGTGTCCGTCAAGGTCGATATTGACGAAGAACTCGGCATTTGTAGTATGTTCGTATTAAAATAGACACACCGCTTAAACAGAAACCTCAATCTTCTTAGCGGGGGGAGCGTCCTGGGTAGAGTCATCATCACGGCCGCGCTTGTTGCTAACGGGCTCGCCGTTACTGTCGGTTGGCTGGATAGTAGGGCGCTGGATACTAGGGAAAAGTTAGTAATTGGACCTATTTTTTTCAAACATCAACTTTGATAAAAAAAACTTACTCGTTGATGTTGTGGCTCTTTCCGTTGCCACGGGGCTGGTTACGGTCAGGACGACCGCCGCGACCACCGCGGCCACTACGACCACCACGGAAGCCGTTCTTGCGGTCGTGCTCACGGCGGCTCTTCCAGTCGTTGGCATCACCCTTGAAGTCCTTACCACCCTTGCCACCCTTGCCACCACGGTGGGGCTTCTCACCACCGCGACCCTCGAAGAAGGGCTTGGCAGAAGTACTGGGTTGCATCTGACCAGTACGGATGAGTTCGTTCTTCTCTTCGACGTAGGCCTTCTTGCTCATAATCTTTAATTCAGTATCCTTCCACTTGGGTTTCTGCTCCAGAAACTTCTTGGCAATATTCTCGCTGGCAAACTCAACAAAGACAGAGCCTTTGAAGGACTTCTCGGGAGTACGGCGGAGAGTGACGCCATTGACAGCTCCAAACTTGGCAAAGAAATCTTCAATCTCGAACTGAGAGTTAGGATTCTCTTCACCGAAACCCTTGGCATAGACAGTGGAAGCATCAGCAATCTGGCGGCGAGAAGGGTCGGGCTTGTAAGGAGTCTTGCGAGTAACAGCTTCAGAACCCTCCTCACCAGTGATGTTCAGAGTTTTACTGTCCTTGAGAGCAGCAACAATAGCAGAGTAGGGCTGGAAGCGGCGCATACGCTTGAAAGTGTGGAGAGTCTTCAAGGGGAAGGGCTTATTCTCCGTGCCGCCGGTGGTCTCCCAAAGGAACTTGTCGCGGGGAAAGTTGAAATCACCAAAGTAGTATTCAACCTGTGAGATAAAATGTTAGAATGCGGCCTTGGCGCTCGAGGTGTATATGTAGTACGAAGACATACCTGGCGGCGGATCTCATCGACGTTGTCAGTTTCCGGGAGAACAGAGGGGTCAAATTTACTGTTGTTAACAGCGGCGGTCTTAGATGAGGTCTCAGTAGCGGCGGTTTCAGCAGCAGGAGTTTCAGTACCCGGAGCCTCAGTGGCAGGGGCGTCAGTAGTGAAAGACTCGGTCTGAGCGGGGGCAAGGACCTCGGTGGGCTGCTCAACAGCGGGAATAGCAACAGTTTTGTCGGACATTTTGGAGATACTGATATCAGATGAAGATGTGAGAAGATGAGCAATAATATTGATGGTACTTATAAATATATTAAGTCTACAACATAAAATGTTGGTTGGTTATGATGAGCAGGAAAGAGAACTTTTTTCTGGCACTTGGGCGGTTTGCGATACCAAGGCACAGAGGTAGCGGGGTAAGAGTCAGACCTACCTTGAGTTACTGCGAAGAATTAAAGTACTTACGTGATGTGGTTATTAGGATTGTGGCACACAGACGATCTGACAAAAGTAGACAAGAGTTGAAGCTTTGAAACCAAGATGGTAAAAAATAAGTTTGGATCAGGAAATGCTAGAAAACCTGAAAATCTGAATTCATCTACGAAGAGGAAAATGCTAGGAAGCTACTTGCTAGCGCGACTACAATAATTTTGCCGCTTACGAAAAAAAAATTTGGATTTTTTTGGTTCAGTTGCGCCTTCACCGCTTACCATTTCTAGAGAAAAGCCTAAATTGGTTATCCACCTGGTAGAAGCTGTCTTTTTTAACCCATGGGTACTAGGGTTTGGTTGGAACAGGGTTGGTCCCCGGGAAAAGATTTCGAGTTGGACAAGTCCGGGGTAGCACGAGCTAGATCCACGAGATCAGACGCCGACGACCGACAACGCCCAGGCTGGCTCTATTCATCATCAAGAGCCTTTAGTCGACCTTTTTCACTTCCACTACGCCAGTTTTGCCCATCTCGACCGAAGTGCCACCGGTTTGCGAGCCAATTCGTCAAGATGAGACCGGCTGTCAAGCGCTACATCATCTCAAAGCCTGTACGAACCCCGCCAAGGTGTCGATTACTACCATTCCGAATCCCCCGCCACATAAGCACATAGACTACCCAATTTCTCTGTATATCAATAGAATTTACATGTTAACATGCCTCGTGTTGATAGAAACTTCGTCAGTCCTGGAACAAGTTCAACCTTTACAACCTTTCCAAGTACGCTGCGACCATCCCTCGTGCCAGGAAAACCTTTTTCCAGCAAAAATGGCAAGCGAAGCAAGCTCTCCGTGCCTACCACGGTGAGCACATTGGAGAGAAGCGCTGGACTCGCCTCTTTAGCCGTCATCTCATGGGCGCCGTCGAAATGCCCCCGCAATATCTCGCCGCTCACGACGGTTCTGAGCAAGCCACCGGTCGCGGTTCCGGTCGCCAAATCGATCCCAATAACCTTAATGCGCGCCCTACCGTCACCGCCTCGGACTTCTCGCAGATTGAGCAAATTCGGCTAGCAAAGGAAAAGCAGGAGGAAAGTTTAGAGAACAACAATCGGTTGACTTGGCCCAGCCATGCCGTGCGCAACCGTCAGACCCGTGATCGCCCTGGTGCTCTGCTGGCCAAGCCTATAAGCAAGATGACTCCTTATATGCACATGACCTTTGCCCCCATGGAGCGCAGATTGGATATCGCCATGTTCCGTGCCATGTTTGCCAGCAGTCCTCGCCAGGCTCGCCAGTTCTGCATTCACGGTGGTGTCAAAGTCAACGGCAAGAAGGTGTGTTTGTGAATACGCATGTAGCTCACTTGGTTCAGAAATACTAACTGATTTTAGATGCGCTACGGTGCTTACCTGCTGAACCCTGGCGACATGTTCCAAGTTGACCCTGACAAGGTCATGTACGCCACCGGCCGTCTCAAGCCCCACCAACAAGCCCTCCACAACCCTGCCCAGAAGGCGAAGAAGGAGGGTGAGGAGGGGGGTGAAGAGGCTGTTGAAGCTGCTGAGACCCCTACTGAGGAGCAGGCTACCAAGAAGCCTGCTGAAGCTGCCTCTGCCGATGCTCCCACTCCCGCCAAGAAAAAGCCCGTTATCAAGGACAACCAAGAATTCTTCATCCTTCGCCGTCTTCTCCAGTCTGCCCAGGCTCTGCAAAACAACCCCAATCTGCCCGCCAAGGACAAGCGTCAACTCCGCAACTTCCTCAAGGAGGCCCGTCGTTCCATCAGAAGCACCTCCAAGGACCAATCCGAAGACGACCTGATTGCCGAACTCAGCGCCCACATCGGCCGTTTCAACATCCATGACAACGAGCTCATCAAGATCAATCCTGAAATCACCCCCAAGACCGCTGAGTACTTCGCCCCCGCCTTCAGCCCCTTCGAAAAGCTCCTCCCCGACACCCGCAAGCGCGCCGAGCGTCTCGCCCACGAAAACAAGCTCTCCCTCGACGAGCAAAAGACTCTTGCTGAAATGCTCTTCCAAGCCGAAAAGAACCCCTATGACCCATCCAAGCCGTACAAGACCCCCTGGGAGCCCCGCAGATATCTTGCCCCCTTCGCCTTCATCCCCCAGTACCTCGAGGTCAACCAGAACATCTGCTCAGCCATCTACCTCCGCCACCCCGTCGCCCGTCGCGGTATGACCGAGGTTCCTACGCCCTTCCCCTATGAGTTTTCCCAGCTGGCTTTCAACTGGTACTTGCGGAGAAGCTAAGCGTAAACTGTATACTATGTCTGTCGGTGTTTCATGTCTACGTTTGTAGGTTACTCGAAGGTTATTGGTTTTTTAGTGCTTTTTATTATTATTTTCGTCCTTGGGAATAGTCGGAGGTCGACCATCGTCCTTCCCACTATCGTGTATTCATAGTCTTATATTTCGGTTGTTATGAAGGTGTGGTGTAGTGTGGTGGTGGGTATGATTGCAGTCGAGCCATTGAATCAGGGTTATACAAGCTCAGTTTTTGCTACAGAAAATAGTTACCTTTGGCATGTGTTTGAGGTATTCGTGTATTATTCGGACATGTCCATAGACGTATATTCCCATGTACAATAACGCAAACTTTCTTTCTTTCTTTCTTCTAATACGTCACGTAAAGTAGTGTGCGTGAAATATGTTGCAACAAGCATTTAATATATGCACCATAGGCAATCAACCCGAAGTCACAAAGGGGTTCAACAAAAGATTAAACAAAACAAAGTAAAACTTGTGCGATTGAGAATACCAACTAAAACACTAGAAGCAGCAATAAAATCATATCGATGCACTAAGCGCCAAAAATACAAGCTTCTATCGATGCAACAAGACGGAGGTTGTGTCCCAAGCCTGAACCCAACAATAATAACAAAAATCAGATATTGACTGATACAAGAAACTCACAAGATACCCCCCAGATCACCACAATTGTATACCCTAATCCATTCTATCCTTTTTCTAATGCCCAGGGGCTCTAATCCGTCGTGCCACGACTGCCATGCAGCTCGCTTACTGCCAGTATCCCATTCTCGTGGTCAGGTACACTCCGACTCAGAGGTCTGAAGCCCGAATGACAGGAATTAAACCTCAACACACATATTATTGCAAGTAGTAAAGAAAAGGGAATCAATAATTAAAAATGAACGAAAGGAGATAGAGAACAGGTTAAAGCATGAGATATGAAAAACAGCAATGAAATGGAAAAGCAGGAACGAACGGCAAGATATTGAGAACAAAGAAAACAAAACGCGGCGGGCTGGTATTGTATCAGACATGACGGTACTGCAAGACATTTGGTCGTAGTAAGGGGGCTACCAAAAAAGGAAGACAACGGAGATATTGTCGGAAAACAATCATCAAGTGCGCAAGGCAGTGGATTTTAGCCACTTCCGATGATCGAACCAGACAAGACTGACTTAGCGGAGGGAGAAACCCTTCCGCTTGCCCTCCTTCTCTAGTGGCCGCCCGCTCTCAAGACGGGCCTTCTTCTCTTCCAACTCCAAGCGTTGGCGTTCCAGTTGCTCCTTCATCTCACGATGACGAGCATACAGCTCCTCTTCGGACTGCTTGAGCTTACTCTCCTTCTCGGAAACCTTCTGTTGGAAGACCATCTTCATTTCAGCCTCCATCTTGGCAAGCTTCTGTTCATGCAGAGCACGTTCCTCCTCTTGCTTCACAGCAGGGTTGACCTCCTTGAAAACGCTAGGATCTTGAGAAACACCCATCGCGAGCAACTTGTCGGTACGGTAGTTTTCATAGAGGATGTTGTTGGTGTGCTCTTTCAGTTCCTCCATGTGGGTGCGGATCAGCATCTGGCGCAACTTGACAAAGTCGCAGTGGTCCTCGTTGTCAACCTCAATCACACCCCAGGGGTAGCGACGGCCACGGACCCTACGGCCATCAGCAACAGTGATCTCGTTGGTAGCACCGACAACAGCGAAGGGGACCTTGGACATGATCTCATTGTTTTCAGCGATAGTCTCTTCGTCATCGAGCTCGTAACGGGGACCCTCAAAAATCTGGATACCGTGGTACTTGATGTCGGCAAGGATCTGCAGGTTGTTAGTGACTATCTTTGACTATGGTTGTATAGATCAACTTACGCGAGCCTTGAAAGCGTTAATCTCCTCATCAGTCAGAGTATCAGCCTTGGCAATTACAGGAATCAGGTTGACCTTGGTATGCAGACGACGCATAACTTCGATGTCGAGGGGCTTGAGAGAGTGTCCGGTGGGGTGGATGAAGAAAACGCAAGCGTGGATACGATTGTCAACAATATTCATACGGTTGACCTTGTTCTCAGCATCAAGGTAAGCATCGTAGCGCTGCTCGATGTTCTCGACGATAGGGCGCCAGGACTCATCGTTGTTAACGAAGTCACCAAAGCCAGGGGTGTCGACGACGGTCAGGCGCAAGCGCACGCCAGCCTCTTCAATATCGGCGCTGATGGACTGGATAGTGACAGTCTTGGGAATGATGTCCATGCTAGGGCTCTTGGCTTCCTTGGGAGGGTACAGCGACGTGTTGAACAGGGTGTTCACTAGAGTCGACTTACCCAGACCAGACTCACCTACATAGTTGTTAGTTGGTGGGATTCATGAAAGTAACCTTCGCGATTAATGTACGTACCGACAACCATGACGTTGAAGTTGAAACCCTTGCGGACTGACTTGCGATGCCACTGGTTGGGGAGATTGGCAAAGCCGACATAACCGGTAAGCTTCCGACGAACGACATTGGCAGCATCAGTGGAAGAGACAATGGGCAAAGACGCCACAGCGGGGACAGGAGAAGCTGTTGAAGGTTTTTTGTTAGCGAACTGTTCACCGTCTTGTTTACGTCAGACTAATCATATAAGTGAGTTGTTTGTGTAGAGCAAAGCAAAACTGGTATGGTCGTAGCTAACTCTTACGAATGATGACAGAAACCCGGTCAGAATCCAGGTTCAGATCCTGAATCGCAGCACTGTTGACTTGCAAACTCCGAGTTGTTTTCTGATCAAAATCCGACTGCTGAGAACCTGTCTCCTCTCGATCGATTCGAATAGTGTGAGTTGAATCGTTGGCATAAGCCATGCAAATGCTAGATGCAGCATTTTGGACAGTAGAAGTCACGACAGCAGTTCCAGCGGCTGAAGGGTCCCGGCTGGAAATGCTGCTGATGTCCGTGGTGCGAATCTCAGTAGTCGCATTAGTACTGCCAGACGCATGTCGAAAAGGAACCTCAATGGTATGAATCGAGCCATCTTTCGACATGCCATAGGCATCAACTGAATGCGGCATATCAAAAACGCGACCTGATTGCGGGGCCATCATTTGATGTTCAGCCATAATGAGAGATGGCTATGGAAGAGATGCAGGTCGGTAATGAAGGTGCCAAGGAAGGTAAATATCGTGATAACGTAGATAAAGATCAAAATTGGGGATTTCAGCAGGAATGGAAAAAGGTGGATGAAATGGGCGTCCAAGCCACTCCAAGATCACCAAAACAATCAATTGGCAAGACCAAATTGTCAACGGCAAGAGCGATCATGGTAGCTGCCATATATCGTGTCGTCTACGTAATCCCTAGGATCGCGCCTTCCATTATGATCCCAGGTCGGAGCCGTCATCTCATCGTACCCGCAACATGATGTTGAATGCTTGACCCGGATAATTAGGTAAAACGCTTCGGAATTATGGCCAGATTATGTCGGGTCCATGTGTTGGACTTGCTTTGCTTTGCTCTATTATCTGTTGTGATTGGAAGCTGACAGCTCCCAGTCGGGATTGAAGCTCCACGACGCAAAAAAAAATTCATGCAACGCAGCGACGAAAACGACGAATCGACTTACCCATTGCTAATTTTATGTGAATATACTGGAATAAAGATTAAAAGAGTGTAATCTGTAGATAATCAATGGTGGTTAGATGTGGATACAGTACACAACGATGGATGTTGACACCAAACAGTAGCTCGTCTGCAATAAAACCGAGCTCGGTCTCCAGGTGCGGTGGTTGCAATTATAGAACGCCGCAGAAAAAAAAAAAGGGGAAGGTGCAGCAGTATGGCTTCACAAAAGAGAAGCTTGCTTTAGGTGCTTGCCTATCTGAGCACGCGTCGCGAAACCAAGCCCGGGAAACACCCAGGCCCACTTCCACTATACTACATCTAATACCAGACATGCCCCAGAAGACCGCATAATAGATGGACAATCCATTCATCCTGAGCTTTAGATGATACGGTAGCACATAAATGAGGTGGTGCATACTATGGAATTTGACAATCCGGGGCCGCGTTTTTCGGGCGCGCATACAATCTTCCGGGGTGGGCTCCGCGAAGGCAAGCACCAGTCGTTTGTGCACTTGCTTGGTATTGTGTGTATAGCAATCATATGCGTATATATCCCTACTACATTGAGTATATGCGGTATCGAGGCCACTCACCAGAAAAGTTGCCAGGTCTGAATGGCAATTCGTCGCGTTCAGATGCTAGAGAATCGAAATGTTGCGTGTAAGAAAATATATATATAACGAGCGGAGCAAGACTGGAAAGAATTAGATATTAAAGGCTTGCGAGTGTTGGTGTTGGCTGGCTGTATGGCAGTGACACCGACGATGACGAATGGAATTGACGACAAGAGGGCATGGGCAAGAAGGGCACAAGAAGAAGAAGAAAAAAATAGGAAGGTGCGACGATATCAAATGGATCTGAAGGGAAGTGTCAAGTTGGCGTACAGGAGTTTACTGCCATAATCCTGGAATCTGGTGAGCCTGGTCAGTTGCTCTGTTCCTGAACAAAGCTTGGTCGACCAATTAATTTGAGCTCCCACATCCTTTGGTAACAACCAAGCGTGGCCGAAACAAAAAACAACAGGAGTTGGCAGGGACTTCTCGACGCAATTGCCCACATTACCACTTTACTAAGTACTA
Organism: Ambrosiella cleistominuta; assembly: GCA_017139545.1. Lineage (NCBI taxonomy): Eukaryota > Fungi > Ascomycota > Sordariomycetes > Microascales > Ceratocystidaceae > Ambrosiella > Ambrosiella cleistominuta. The sequence goes on from JABFIG010000094.1 coordinate 29,174, forward strand.
AGTTGATGTTGAACTTTACCTTAAGTCTGCAGCCAATCATAAGCGCGAGTGCGAAAATGATAAATAGCACATTATTTTCTACAGCCGTCAGCCAGCAACCACCATACCTCCGTCACAATGAAACTCCACCAACTAACTCATCATCAATATTGACTACAGATGCGCCATCCTGTGGTTGTTTGCTCTTGCCAAAGACTGGATGATTAGGGAGCATGCCCGCCTTTCACCTAAGGTTCCGCCCCACAATGCATCAGAAATCTGCAGCCAACCGAATGCCGTATCAAGGCCCTACCAGAGACGGAGTAAGCGGGCCTGTAGCAATAGTAAAGCATTGTGTCCACGGACTAGCGAGATTCCCACTATGCCAATTCGCAAGTACACTCATGCAATGGAAACTCAGATTTGGCATTTCTCACAGGTCGAATCTGCTGTCACTTGGGGTTCCTTAAATTGGCACATTCGGGGGGGTCACTCCGAGATGGTCCAGGCTCTTGGGCAACTACAGGGCAATCATCATATGTGATCTTTGCCGAGTTGATCTGATTTCTTCTTCTGCATGATGGCACATTGCAGATATGTTAAGACATCGATCAATGGTGATTGCATATATTGATGGTGCACGGGGTACATGAGACGAATTTTGCAATTCCAACCGTATAATCAAGCCCTATACATCAAACCAAGGTCACCAGCACCCTCAGAACTTAGCTCCGAAAAGCTTAATTAGCTTTTGCATTTCCTTCATCTTGGAGATTCCGCCACAGATATTACAGGGCAGTTGCCGTCTAAGTCTGTCAAATTCCACATAAAAAGGGGTACATGTTCTGAGCTAGTCCATAAGGGGAAGTGGTGTGGACCTTCAAATATAGTCAAGGGGGGGGGGGGGCTAACCACTTGACGTTGGTGCTGGCTTTGATCAGACCCTGACTAGTATTAGGGGCATGCCATTGCTCTTGATCTGGAAAGAATGGCCACTGATCACTCTCAATGTTGGCCAACCAGAAAATCTCACTCGACAACCTCCTAGAAGAAATCAAAAATGGTGTCACAATGCTTCTGATCCTATCTAAAGTTTATCCCTGATGGCTCACTAAATCTCACTAAAGCCCGTGATACATAATTTTGGCACATATTTTCTCTCGATTTTGCAAATATTTTCACTCATACGCCATGCCACCACACCAGAAGTCTGACTAGCATATACGAGGCCCTAGAGCTGTTCGGATAATGGGGCAAAATGAATTATATTGCTCTTAATGCACACTCCGCCTCAACGATACACTAATAGCGGGATGTGTTTCCACTTCATTTCTATTTATTACCGCTCTGTAGTATTGGCCCATGCAATGACTACAGGTCTCCTTTCGTTCTCCTGGTCAGTTTTTTATATCTGTTATGATTTTACCATTGAGCGGGAAAGTCAAATCATATCCACTAACTAAGCAGCATGAAAGTATCTATAAAATAACAGTATTTATTTGGATGGTATATGTCTGTTGTGGCTGGTTGCTTATAAACGAACAAAATTACTATGCGCTAGGGTTTTCTTATTGCAACAACCCTAGTAATGTCAGCTTCAATCTTGAACTGATGGAAATATCCACCGAGTTTAATTCAAGATAATAGTTAAGTTGACATTTTACACTATTGGCTTATCTCTTTGATAACTTGAATACTTATCCGCCAACAATTATATGAAGTTAGAAACATTGTTTTAATGTTGTGTCGGCCACACTATCTTTTTTGTCTCACGTCGCTTAAGCCAGTCCCGATGGTGAATCCTGCTGTTTCTAACTAAACGGACCAGGGTCTGAAAGATATTCCGGGAAGCTACATGAATCATGCATATTCAGAATGTGTTGAGTCGTTGTTGGGTCTGTAGCTTTAGGGGTTTCTAGGGCAGGTAAAAGCATCGTGATCAGTGATAAGGTGTGTATAAATGTCCCTTGGAAAAAGTGCTTTGAGATGATATTACTGTATAATCATAGAGAGACATCGATTCTAAGGAGTCGTCCTATTTGACTCTTGACGTTGGGATCGTAGGCCCCTGCCTAGGAGTACAATCCGACATGTTCATCCAGACAGTTGGGTATCTTATCAGGGTTTACCACATACGACAACCCTATCTTCGGTCTTGACATGTTTCTCATCTTTTACAAAAACTTATTCACATCAATAACTTATATATGTGTACGTTGTTATAGTAGTATATTTTGAGTATTTGGCAAACTCAGTTCACCTATTTTACTCAATAAAGCACTTTTGGTGTGAAACCTACTTGACAGTAAGTCTGCGACATATTTCAAACCATCTTGACCTTGAAGGTGAGCTGATACTTCCAGCCTCTGTCCTGTATTACGACACAATGACGCCAGAACGTGGTGTTATTCCATTTACACAACTATCTGCCGACATACCCAATTCGCATGATTTATGTCAGAGCGGTAGTATCCAGACTGACAATGATCTTTGTCTTCGAACGACCAGCATTATTTCCCACATGTTTTTGCCAACACAATGAGACTCACGTAGGGCCAACCAGATCATCAGTCGTTGAGACGCTTGTCCCTTTTTGATGAAAGGTTGGCCATGTTGATTTACAGATAATCTGTAACAGCTGAGCCAATCACGCGGCTCTGTTGTCCACCACGCCTACCATTTTGGGCGAATCGGCAGATTCCTGGAGCACTTTTTTTTTTTGGATTCGATAGTTGCGTTGTGGACGGCGTGCCAGAAGGGAGGCGTTAGAGAGATACCTTGCCACCCACACAATTTGACGGGGCGCTAATGTATACTTTTAACATTTTCCGGGATCCTCAAGTAGCCTAGAATCCCACAATAAAGAAAGAGCTCAACAAAGCTATCGCCTGTTTCGATTGAATGGTGGCCTGTGATAAAGAAGCAGTCGATATGGACGAGGCTTCACGCAGGTTGGGAATGGCTCAACGTTCCCGTTGGTCGCCAGCCAGCCAGAAAAAATACTTTAATGCCAATACATTCCATTCTTTACATTGCCACTGGAGATATACTTTTTCTGTTTATTGATCATCAATTTCGATTGTATTCACAGTTTCCATTACTCGATCCTCGATCACGGCGCATCGCATCCACAGTGCATATCATCTTTGACAAGAGCGAGAACCTTGAATCGCCACAACTTTGCTCAGTCTTCGCTCGCCGACTTGCCACAAAGACGCAGATCGCATATTCGACGGCACTAATCGGAAAGCATCACACTAAATGGCATACTTGACAGACATAACCAACACCAAATTATAAGAATATAACACCTGAAGACTTCTAATGCCCCGGTTCTCAACGCTTGCCCGCCGGGGCATCCAAGCCCACCGCCTCGCGCACACCTCTCAATTTACCCGAACTCACCGTCTCTATAATGTCAGCGGCACTGGTGCGCGGCGCGGGGGCCGTCCACTCTCCGGCAGCTTTTATCATGAACTCGTCACCTCTTCCAAATCCCTAACTATTGTTTCGGAGCCCCCGTGTAGCAGACGCCCCAGCTCCAAGACACTGGCCACACTTTCAACACTCTTCTTTATGTGGACTATGTACCCCTCGGACGAATTTGAGCGTTTGCGCTCTGTGCCACGAGCGCGCTTGACTGATGATGGAAAACCGGCTACGTCATCAGGCGCATTAGGGTTACCGATACCCGAACTACCTCTGGATGCTTGGTCGAATTTCTCGAAAAAGTTTGAAGGGTTCTCAAACTCAATGGATATTGAATGGTCTTTTTTATCTAACAAGATTGCTGGCTTGATCCTACCAGAATGGTCTCGACTCATTCCTGCCTACCTGCGCAAATTGCAGCGGGAGCTTTCGATGGCACCCGGCTCCTTAGCCGACGAGATCTGGAATGAGGCGCACGATCATCACACCAATCCTGAGACCAGATATGTGGCCAAGGTCAGAGTTTCAGGTGATCTTTGTGAGGAGGAGAAAGAGTTTGTTTACCGTCGACGGAAGATGGCAGCTGTTGCTCTGGCGCGGTATCTTGATCTGGAGGATCCCGATGTCCATCCCGACGACGTTCCTACTATTGCCCTGTGCGGCTCTGGCGGTGGCTTGAGAGCGCTTGTTGCTGGAGCCGGATCTCTGATGGCAGCTGAACAAGATGGTCTCCTTGACTGTGTCATGTATACGGCCGGAGTCAGTGGATCTTGCTGGCTCCAAGCTATCTACAATTCCAGTTTGTCGAAGGGGGATGGCAACAAGGTTTTGGATCACCTCAAAGCTCGTCTCGGAGTACACATCGCCTATCCTCCAGTGGCTTTGGATGCTATGGGTTCTGCACCCACGAACAAGTACCTTTTGGAAGGCCTCGTCGAGAAGCTTCGTGGTGACTCTAATGCGAGAGTGGGTCTTGTTGATATCTATGGCATCTTGCTATCATCACGTCTTCTTGTTCCCAAAGGCCATCTTGGAATAGACCAGGACAACTTTAAGCTATCGAAACAGCACAAGTATATCCGTTTCGGACAAGCTCCTATGCCAATCTACACCACAGTCCGCCATGAGATCCCCAAGATAGACGACAATAACACCGATAGACCATCGACCGAGCACGAAAAGAGTGTTGCGAAGAGAGAGTCCTGGTTCCAGTGGTTTGAGATCACGCCGTATGAGTTCTTCTGTGAAGAGTTCTCAGCTGGAATTCCCACCTGGGCTCTTGGCCGGAGGTTCAACAATGGAATTGACGTGCCTCAGAACGACGGTTTCCATCTCCCCGAGATTCGCATGCCATTGCTACTCGGCATCTTTGGTAGTGCCTTTTGCGCCACGCTTAATCACTATTATCGTGAGATCCAGCCTATTGTGAGGGGTCTCAGTGGGTTTGGTCCTCTGGATGAGATTATCAGCGGTAGAAGTGCTGATCTGAGTAAGGTTCACCCCATAGAGCCGGCCTACATGCCGAACTTTGCCTATGGAATGTACGGAAAACTTCCCAACACCACACCGGACAGCATTCTTGAGTCCGAGTACATCCAGCTGATGGACGCCGGAATGTCCAATAATCTGCCCATCTACCCGCTCCTTCGGCCCGGTCGGGATGTCGAGGTCATTGTTGCCTTTGACAACTCGGCCGACATCAAGAATGACAACTGGCTGGCTGTAACGGATGGTTATGCTTGCCAGCGCAAGATTAGTGGCTGGCCTGTAGGTATTGGTTGGCCGAAGGATGTCCCCACTAAGAAGGCCGGTGAGCAGATTCACGAAGCGGGCAGGAAATCTATCAATGAAGCCAACATCCAAGTTGCTCAGGCTGCCAAGGCTGACACTCTACGCAAGAGCCATTCTGTTCCTGGGGCCAGCCCCGAAGACCAAGGTTTGGGATATTGTACAGTGTGGATCGGCACTACAGCCGAGAACAAGACTGGTCAACAAGACAAGGGGGTCCCTCCGGCTCAAGCCGTCACTGACTTTACTGCTCCCCACGTGACGTCAGAAAATGCGGGCTTGGCTGTTATCTACATGCCCCTTCTTCCCAACAAGAAGGTTCCCGGCGTCAATCCTCGGACTACTGATTATCTCAGCACCTGGAACTTTGTTTATACTCCGGAGCAGGTGGACAGCGTTGCGGCCTTGGCCCAGGCCAACTATGCTGAGGGCAAGGAGAAGGTTCGGGCTTGTATCCGGGCTGTATACGAGCGCAAGAGGAAGATACGCGAGGATCGTCAGACGGCGTTCAAGGCGGAGAAGTACCGTGAGAGGGTCCGCAAGGGCCTCGCAGTTAAGCTTGGCGAGGGCGACATCTTTAGCTGAGCCAAGTGTGGATGCTCTACGTGATTGATTTTGACGCACACGATTTACGACATTATTTTCCTTTTGTTTACCAGCATATTTCCTATCTCGCTTCATTGCCTCTACATTGCATAGAATCTTCAGAGTCGCTTGACCTCAAGGTCTGATTCAACTTGGGCGGCGTCCCTGTTTTTTTATCATCATTATCGTTCAGAGAGTGGCTACCGTTTTTACGGTGTATCCTTTTTCCACAATACATATATATCCTTTTTTTTTAAATTTTTTTTTAGCACTGAGGGGGTTGTAGCCTTAGGAAGCGGTGGCTTATTTATTCAACTTTGGAACAGACTCGGTGTGCGGTCACCGGGATAACTCATAAATTCTCTATACAACTCGAATATGAATACATAATACAGACAGTTCCTGGAACTGCTACCACTTTTCTATACCGTACAAACCCATTGCCAACAATATGTGACTCCTCTACTTGCTCATTTCAGCCTTCATCTGATCCTTGATCGTCGTGACAGTGCCTGCACCATGGTAGACCATCGTAGTGTAGATCATTGCAACACTTGCACCCGCGTTCAAAACCTGCAGAGCCTCCTTTCCGTTGGTGATACCACCAGTGGCAAACAGCACCATCTGCTCCTTACCTTTAGAGATAGAAGCAGCATCAAATAGCGCCCGATACTTCTTCACCAACTCAAGCGTCCGCGGGAACATCTCAGGACCCGAGTAGCCGCCAGTCTCCTGCAAAGCCTGCTGCTCCCGGCCTGTCAACAAGACACCCTGCGGCACAATGCCAGTCCGCCGGCTGGTAGTGTTCCCGACAATAACCCCGTCAACACCGCTGCGCAGCACAGCCTCGACAACCCCCTCCATCTGCGACGTCTCGTCCTCATCAGGCGAAACCTTGACCATGATCTTGGGGCGAGTCTTGCATTCGGTCTTGCGAGCCTCGTTGACAACGGCGGTCAGGAGGCGGGTGAGCGGCTCAACGGCCTGGAGATCACGGAGCCCTGGGGTGTTAGGGGAGCTGACGTTAACGACCAGAACATCGGCGTAGGGCGCCAGGCGCTTGACGCAGTAGGTGTAGTCATTTGCAACGGCCTCGACATCGGTTTGGTCGGTCGTCTTGTTCTTGGCAACTTGGACCAGAAGCATCTTGCCGTCGCGGAGGGAACCGGGCGGAACGGAGCCCTCGCCATTGAGAACTTCTTCTTCGGTAAGACCATGCTCGTGGGCGAAACGCTGGACACGCTCTTTCAGGACGCGGGCGAGCGCATCAGCGCCAATGGAGTTCAGACCGTAGCGGTTGACCAGGCCTTCCAGGATGGGGACACGGAAGAGACGAGGGCGGGGGTTACCGGCCTGAGGGAGGGGTGTGCAGCCACCAACCTCGACGACACCGGCACCAAGGTCGAAGAGGACATCGGGGATGTCCGCGTTCTTGTCGAGACCAGCGCTGATACCGACAGGGTTGACGATCTTGTTGCTAAAGACCTCGGTGGTGAGCTCAGCAGGGTCGAGGGAGCGCTCGCGGGGGTGCAGACCGAGGGCGTACAGGTTCTTCAGGATGGTGGTACCAATGCGGTGGGCATCTTCGGCGTCGGAGAAGATGGTGCGGAGCAAAGGAGGGACGACGTAGCGATGGACGGAAGCACGAGAGTCAGTACCATAGAAGTAGGCAGCGGTGCCCATGACTCCAAGACTGGCGGTGTAAAGGGCCAATTTACCGTTCGAGCGGGAAGAGGCGGCAGTCGAGGCGCTGCGGCGGGAGGCTGCGCCGATTTGGGATAGTAAGGCCCGGTGGGCGTTCGAGAAGAGGGCGGAAGACATTGTGGCAATGGATTGTGAGGGTTTTGGCGGCGGGCTCCCAGAGAACCAGAGGGGAACCGGAGGGGTCGGGATATGTCCAATTTATGGCCCAATGTCTGGTTTCTAGAGAGACATCATGAATTAAACGAGTGTCAGGGTATCAACGGGCGATGATACTGCGAATATTGCGCGGTCTGTGACAGCTGACAGGGAGTGACAGCAGCTGTCTAGGGCACCGAGCTCGAGGTGTCAACCTTAATGATCGGGGCCAACTATGGGATATTGACATGTGATGGTGGGGCCAAGGTATTGAGCATAGATATTAATTATACTCTGGTGATGACTTAAACATCGATTTCATCATGACACATATAATTTAATGAGTACGGATTTGGCCATAATCTAATGCATTTATTATTAACGATAGTGGCCTTCCGTGGCAAAAGAAAAACCCGCTTCAATTGCAATCCTGGATCCATCTTCTCCTTGCCGCTAACCCAAGCTAACCTCTTAAACACTTTCGGAATGGATGTAGGCGTAAGAATCACAACAGCTTGATGTCTGGTACATAATGACTGTTGCGAGGCTATAGTTATTTACTGTCTGTATCAAACTGAGTGAACTGTTATCAAGTAGCCCGGCTAACTGTGATCGCCGGCACTTCTGTTGTCAAAATCACATCATGGCGTGTGAATGCTCCGTTACTTCTGGGCAATTCCTGCGGCCTCACCAGCGGCCTTGGCATTCTCAGCGTTGATTCTGTCCTCCTCAGCCCAACCTCTCATCTGCTTCGACCAACTGTTCGCAATGTTAGAATACGATGTAAATGGCGCAGTTTACGGAGAAGCTCACATCTTGCTGAAATAGAAACGACCGGGCTCGGGTCTCCTCCAAAAGTGTTCAATCTGGCAGCTGTACCAGAAGATCCAGGCGTCTATGAAAAAAATGCCGAGACCAAGGATGGCAGTGTTGCGTTTCCAGTTGGGTGGATTGGCATACCAACCACCGGCGGGCGACCAAACGTGCTTGGGGTAGCTTGCATCGTGATGTTAGGATATATGGCGCTTCATGTCCAGGCTCATGGCCAGCAATACTCACGGGATCTTTTTGAAACCACCACCCTGATGAAGATGTTAACATTGATCCCTCAATATATTTCAATTTCGATTGTTCATACCATTTTGTTATTTTGTCTAAAGGATGGTTGATCTAGATTCGAACTTGGAACTTCTCTATCAAACAGAGCTCTAAGCCATACCTAAACTGGGATATCAGCTCATCGGAATCTCCATGAGTGGATATCCGGCTAAACCTCGGTACCTAACACCACCACATATTCTTCAAACATTCATATCCCTGTCATATCTACGCCTCGAGCCTTGTTAGCCTTGGGTTGTTAGCACCTCACACGACCGTTTAGGGAAGGCGGGCTTTAGTGGGTGTGGTACAACTACCAGAATAGAGCGAGAAACTTTTTTCTAGACCATTAGAGAAGCCTCGCCGACGACGCTATCAGGACTGCCCGCTTCACAACTTGCAGCATCTTCCGGTTTATGAGAGCTACTTAATTGTGCTGAGCTTGGTTGACATTGGTTAATTTTTTTCTCGACTGTGTGTACGGAAACTAAGGATTTGATAATTTTTTTTCTCCCGCCACTGTCCCTCGCGCGCTTCCTCGTTACGGCACTGACTCTTACCAACCCGATACTACTAACATTGGCCCCGCCAGTATACATCTCCCCAGTAAAATGATGAAACGGTTAAGAATCTGGCAGTTGACTGGCCGTATGGCCACTGCATCCCCAGCTACCGCTCGAATCTTACTAGCCACCGCCCATCTCGCCCGGTACCAGTCAACCGCCTCTGCCGCCGCCCCCGCTCTGGAACCCGAGGTTCTTCCGCAAACTGCCTTCCTGGATACCCGCCCTATAATTGGTGAGACCACCGATGGTGTCTCTCCTGATGCTACTAGTCCGTACCCTTCGCCACCGATTGAGGCCGCCCTCTCGTCCGCTAAGCTGGCTGCTCTCCATGCTCGTCTTGGTCTGACAGCAAAATTCCCCATTCACACTTTGGCCCGCGCTCTGGTTGATTCTTCTGCCGACGAAAACCCCAAGTTCAATAACATCAACCTCGCTTACCTTGGTGGCACCGTCATCAACTACCACCTTTCTGAGTACCTTATCTGCAAATACCCTCGCCTTCCCATGTTGATATTGTATGAAGTTATGCGTGGTTATGCCGGCCCTGAGTCTCTATCTGAGGTTGCCAAGCAATGGGGGATTGAGTCCGCCCAGGAACCCGGTGGTGAAGTTGATCCCGGGTTGTTGCAGTTCTCTCGTGACACCACCAAAGGTGTCCAGATCCGTTCTTGGGGGTTCCAGCGTAAGGAGGCCGCTTTTGCCGAGAAGTACAACTGGCGCCGTAGTATCAGTTCCAGAACAGTTCTTGACGATGCCTTCGGTGAAACTGTCTCTACTGTTATTCCCGACCCCGCAGTCTCCGAGGCTGGCAAGCTCCCCCGGGAGATTGTCGAGGCCCAGCGTGAGGCTTGGATGAGTCTCCGTGCTCGTGCCATGTCAACATTCGTGCAGGCTGTCGTCGGAGGTATCTACATTCACCGTGGTCGTGAGGCCGCAAAGGCCTTTGTCCGCAGTCACATCCTTACCCGTTCTCTGCCTATCGATCAAATGTTCGCTTTCCGGAACCCCACCAAGGAGCTGACCAAGCTCTGCGCCCGTGAAGGCTTTGAGCCCCCGCTGGCTCGCATGGAGAGTGAGACTGGTCGTCGTTCACGGACGCCCGTATTTGTCGTTGGTATCTACAGTGGTACCGATAAACTGGGTGAGGGTGTTGGAGCGAGCATTGACGAGGCTCGTCTGAAAGCAGTCATGAATGCTTTGAAGGCGTGGTACCTATACAGTCCCGGTGCCAACGTCCGTGTGCCCAGTGATATGTATAGTACTAACGCCTCGCCTTGGACGCCGCCTTATGTTGATATCGGTGAGATTGTTTCATAATCGGCTTTTCATCGCTGGTTTCTTTGGGGGATAATTATGGGGCGGTCAGTCAGCGTTTTGCATTTTCCTTGTATTCTAGGTCCGGTGATTCAGAAACCGGTAGCCGTGTACGTTCTTTCTTTTCCTGTTGTTATTACCGTGTTAGGGCGGTAATAAAAATGTACTATGATGATATTAGTGGCATGGTGATAATCTCTTGGGTTTAGAGGGAGCTCGAACGTGGGACTATATCCAGGCGGGTCCAGGAGTGTGAAAGCACATTGTGTACGATTAACGAAGCATATATCACAACTTCTTGTAGAATAGAAAATATGCACCATGAAATAACTATATTTTTCTAGGCTCAAAGATGGACGTGATGAATGTAATATTACTATAGTGTTTGGAGAATGACGTGCTGTGTATACCGGAGACTAGACTGTTGTGATAAAGTTTAAATGCGAGATATAATGGCTGTACATACTTTACAGCTCACTAGCCATGAAATAATTCTTGTGAGAAAACTTGCGGTTGTAAGGGCCAAAGAAGTCCTTGACGGCCTTGGCCAAGTCATTGTCGTTCAGATGCATATGCTCGCCCGAAACAGTGCGGAGATGGAGAGCCCCCTTACTATCAAGTTCACGAAGACCAAGCCAGTCCTCCTCGTAAAGCTTTCCAGACTGAAGGGGGATAGTTTCGGTGCCGTTAAGTTCACCAAACCAGGCGGATTCCTTGGGGATGAGCACAGTATCATCCTCGAACTGGTACAGGGCGAAGTTGGTCAAGGAGGCCAGATTCTCCCTGTACGAATTCTTTTTCTCATGACGCTCATTATTGATATCAGCCAGGAATGCCGAAGAAGCAAGGTAGTTGTCATATTCCTCCAGGTCCCGGTAATACTGAGCGGGGACAAGCCGGGACTGCACAAAATTGGACCAGGTGTTGAACTTAAGCAAGGCCATGGCTCCCTTGCACAGGAAGTCGGTAGCGCCGCAGTCATGGAAACGAGAAATACCAGCATGGGGAGAGCCAAAGGTCACAAGACTGCGAATTGGGGGGTTGTTACAGCGCTCGACATAGCCCCGGAGGAAAGCGCCACCCTGGGAGAAACCGATGGCATCGATGGCGGGAGCAGTCGAGAAGATGGGGTGGGTGGCGAGCGTGTTGCAGACGGTTTCGATCTGGGCAGTAACATTACCTAGAAAGGAGGCGGACCGGTCGGCGTTTCCATCGGCGCCGATTTGGATGTAGTGGATTAAGGTGCCGGGATTGATATCCTCAATCAGAGCACCCACGCTCTGGATGCCTTCGGCATTGTAGGCATCACCAAGGCCTGAAGTGTGTTAGTAATATGTGATTCGGAGGCAAAAAATTGAATATTGGATTGACGATCACATACCATGCCAGATGACAACGGGAAGTGGAGTATCATTGATGTCATCGTCGTTACCGACGACAGGCTTAATGCGCGTCGCAGAGACAGCAACTACGCTTAAGAGAGCGGTAGAAAGAAGTTGGTAGCGCATGATGAAAGGTCACGTCACAGCTTACAGAATACAAAGAAAAAAAAAAGTCTATTGGCGATATTGTGATGAGAGATATAGTGTCAAGGCGAATACTCTAGATAACTACAATAAATCATTAGTTGCAGCCTTCAACCCAATTTCTAATGATGTCGTACGACTGATTGGTCGCGACAGCTCTGGGCATTGTTGCGACCTTGCCGGGGGCTTGATTGGTGTGGCGTCAGTGTGGTAACCGCTGTTACAGATGTGGTGCACATTTTCTGGGCTTTGGGTCGACATAGAAAAATAGACATGAGACGAAGTTGCGAAAGCAACTGTATATCCTGTGATTATTACAATTCCAATTTATCGCATGTCTCCAAAGTGCATGCTGTTTTAACCCCAGGAAGATTGAGCCCAATCCTGAGTTAGAACTTTCCACTGAAACTTTTCAATCTTCATCCTTTCAACGATCTCATCGCGACGCCGAAACAACGACAAACCCCCCACTGCATAGCATCAGACTGAATCGACATCTATATGCATCCTCAAGCCCCTCATAAGATGATGAAGGCGGGGCCTCTTCCTCCGAGTGCACCGGGGAACAACCATGGCCCTAGTCCTCGCAGTGGTCGTGGCTTCGGTCATGGTCTGGGGCCAATCTGGCCAGCCACCGGTCCCAATCGGCACCCGCCTATTCCCAATGTCTCCTCGACCGCGAGAAGCGCCCCAAGAACGCCAGCACCGCCGCCGCTAATACAGCCAGAACCAGAAGTACAAATCATCAATGACAATGTTGAGCCGTTCAAAGGTCCTATGCCTGGCAAGAACCTCATTCCTGTGCAATATATGTTGCAGCAACATATTAGATCAGAAACAAAGACACCAACAATGTCACTACAGGCAGAAGAGGTTTACAGAATACAAGGGATACAAGCCATTGACAAAGTTCGAAAAGCGTTGCACCTGTATGTCATGACATCACTTTCACCTAGATACAAGAGTAGTGACTAACATGAGAGATAGGCCAGTACGAACATTTGACACCGCAACATGCTATTTCCATCGTCTTCGGTTTGCCTCGCCGGAAAAATACTGGAATGATGCGGCAATGGCCGCATTGTTCGTAGCTTGTAAAGTGGAGGACACCATGAAAAAGTCTCGTGATATTCTTTGCGCAGCCCACAATCTAAACTCTGCAGACCACTCTATAGCTCCCGACGACAAGGTAAGCAAGTCTTTGATATTCAGACGTTTATTTGTCCAGAAAGCTAACCATTTGTAGTCCCTTAATGGTCCGTCGGCTAACATAATAGCACTTGAGAGAATCATTTTGGAGACAATTGGGTTCAATTTCCGTGTGCGACATCCCCAAAGACACCTTGCTAAGCTCTGTCGAATCGTAATTCCTAAAGAGGATGGCACTGAATTTTTTAAAACAGCATATGATGTGCTCATGGACATGTACAAAACTTCCATACCGATAAAGCAGAGTACATACACTATGGCTATCGCGGCGATAGAAATAACTTCCCGTATTCTCGAAAAGTACGCTGAAGCGGCTAAAAATGCGATGAGTCAACAACTTCAGGTGGAACGGGCAGATGTGGTCGAATCGATGCTGGACTTATTAGATCTCTACACCCAGCATCATAAGCTGACGATATTGGGTGAGCGATATGGCATGGAATTCTTTCTGGGGATGAAAATTAGCATCAATGAAGAGGTGGACGCAAATAAAGACCTAGACCGATTTGGATCCCGGTGTGAGGTTTGCGACGCCGAAGTGAACCTTGCAACACCTGCTTCAGCCGGGCCGGGAAACTCTGGCCGCGTTAACGAAGATACCACTCGATTTTTATTTTCGGTTGAGAGAGCAAAGGCAGAGGCTGCTGAGGTTGAAAGTTGTACGAAGGATGTGTACGAGGAGTATGAGGAGGAAAATGAAGTTCCTATAGACTATCCGGTTCCGGGCCCGGCACATGGTAATGGTAGACGCCGGGACCGGGGTAGGCAAAGCCACGGGCCCCCTTCCGGGCCTGCTGGACATGATACCCACTGGCATCCATATGCCGGTAAAGAACGGCCCCGTCGAGGTGGAGGCCGCAAGCTGCATTAGTTCATAGATTGGTCATTATACCCGCTGTCAATAACACTCCTTGCCGCACTTAGCGGTCTAATCTTGATTTCTGCACCAATTTGTGACCATTGATGATGTATATAGGTATCACAATCATCAAACTTGGTTTTGGGTTCTAGGCGGCTAGCAATTGACTTAATCCCAAAAAGCCATTGTTCGCTCCTCATTCTCAGCTGGCTGATGTCAGACTACGTCAGCATATGTGAGGCACTGTAGTTGGCAGTAGCTTCTGTTCAAAAGAAAAACAGTGTTGTTAGCATATGGCACTGTCTATAAGAGCTCCCTAGCAACTGGAGCTTAGATGCCAAGAAATCAAGCTAAACCCAACCCCATGTGCTCCATTTCGCATATTTTTTTTTTCGAGTTGATCACGTGAACTTTTACAAATTCGGATTCGAAATGTAAATCGTCGACCTCTGAACCTGTCTGAAGGATGATAAATATGAACAGGGAGTCTAAATGTGACTACTAATAATGCTTGATTGTTAAAAGATAGCAAGTATCATTCGTTAGGAATGTGGGATGAAGTCAGCAAACAGACGCCTGCGACATCTCAAAGCTTCTCTAGTAATCTTTCCATGATTAACGAGTCGGTACAAAACATTGTCATTTTTCAATAATCAAAATCAACAGCTCCGTTACTGAACACAGATGACATAGATTTTGACTTTACTCTGGCCGGACTTCCTGCTTCGTACATCGGAGAGCCATCTTTGACATCGGTAATCAAGGAGTCAGAAGTCCCTGAACATTCCTGGGCGATATGAGTACGGAAATACCGCAGGTTGACAAAATGGACTGTCGGTATACTTTCAGCCTACTCTGTGCTGGCATCTGTGTCTTGGTTGCTTCCAATGCAGAGTGCTTTCTTCCAGGCAACTTAACACATTGCAGATTGAAATGAAGGTACGTAAAAAAGGAATGGCTGTAGCAGGTGACGATGCATACAGAGCATGTGTGTGGAATGAATGACGTGGTGGTCACAGGGCTGGCTGGCATGTCCACAACGTAGAATTCCAACCAGTTATTTTATTTATTCGGCGTCAGCGGCATCTTTCGAGCAACATGCTGTAAAGGGTCAGATCCTGTAACTTCCACATTCAAGTGCTCACTTTCAGCTGCAGTTGCCAAATTTTCTGGGTATTCCTTCCTGGTGCTATTTGCTTCTGTGTCATAGGCCCGCCTCTTTCATCCGCCAGCTGACCAGGTACTGAAACAGCATGTACCGGCGACAGTAACAGGAGACCTGAGCAAATCCGACCCGCGCACCTTCTGGACTGAGATAGAGACCACCTATATTTTTTCACCCGCACTTCTCTGAAAGACTTCCGCCTGAATGTTTTTTTTTCTTTCTGTTTCCCCCGGCTTTTCGTCTATATTATCATCTCCACAGCAGATTCATCAGCTTCTGCCTTGGTACTACCACACTGACCTCCAAGCTTAACAGTTCGGTCTACCTTGTTTACAACCCCGCAGATTTGTGACATTCGCATTTTAATCAACATCATTCGACTACCTTTTCCGGCATCAATACCGGAATCATCGTGAAATATTCTGCCACGGACTTTGCGCAAACTAATCATCTACAACATTCACCATGGCCCCTCCTTCGGCGGAAAAGTCTCTCGCGGAGCGCTTCCAAGAACTCGCCAAGACTCTGCAGTGTGAGTATTTCCCTTTGAGCCCTTCATTTGTTACCATAGTTCATCTGTGGCCGGCATATCACCGACAGAACTGAGACTAACAATATTCTTGCGGTTTAGTTGCGTGGTTCGCTGGGTAAGCATTATCTCCCTTAGATCGCTTTTCTTAGCTACCAAACCTATCCTTCCCCCGAAGCTTTTGAAGTTCGCGCTATGATACCCCGCCCCCGCTTGAGCGATTGTTGATCATTTGTTTGGAAACATGGCATGACATAATTCATTTCCGCGAACACTCCAACATAAAGATTTTGTGTCGCATTTATGACTATACCAGTATTTTGCGAGCTCAAAACAAGGCAACAAGTTTCTTGAAACATAGCTGTGTGACTGCAGTTACCACAGTTTGACAAGTGTCGAATGGTGGAAGAAGTATACACATCTGTGGATACTCGATCTTTTATACATTTTAGATATCGGCACTTTGCAGCTCACTAACCTCGCCTCCGTCTACAGCCACGTCACTCTGATCTTCAACTCCCTTCTTTACATCTTCCAGTTCGTGAAGTTCAATACTAATGGTGGCTTTGCTCGCTTCACCTACCGTGTTGCTTTTTTATCTGCCATTGATACCTATGGCATCGTTGTCTACAAAACTTTTATTGCGCGCCAGAAGTTGGGGGCCCGTGCCCAAGGCGGCGTTCTTGCTCTCGCCGCTGATGAAAATGTTCAGTACTTCTGTAAGTTTCTTCAATTATCTCCTTGATACTGTGCCTACCAGGCCGTATGACATCAGGTGGTTTGAGTCAATCACCAAGATCTCCACAGTCTTAGTAGTTTTTCTGACCATATGCCTCCTACTAGTCATGTCTATTGTTTGGTTCCTGATGCCCCGCTTCACTCTGGCCCTACTGCCTTATTTTGTGTATTCCGTCTTCCACGTCGCTACTTACATTCGTACAAACATTGTCACCACTATGTACCCCCCGACTGTTGTCTCTTCTGCTGAGGGCACCAAGGCCCAGACCAACCCCGCTGCTGAGCGCTGGATTGTCATACTGAAAAGCTTTGTTAACACCCACTACGACGCTTCTATGTCTCTGGTTGCTGGCTTTGAGGTCGGTCTGTGGGTCGAGCTTTTCCTCTATGCTCTCCTCTTCCGCCGCTGGTCTTGGGTCCTGATCACGGTCTACACTGCTTTCCTCCGCGTCCGCTACAACCAGAGCCTTCAGCTTCAGGCTATGTTCACCAAGATCACTGCTCAAATTGACTCCAAGATGGCTTACCAGGGCACCCCTCCCGGTCTTCGCCAGGGCTGGGAGACCGTCAAGTCTATTGTCAAACAGTTCTACGCTGCCACTGACATTTCTAAGTTTGCTGGTGGTGTCTCTGCCCCCAAGAAGTCTTCGTAAACGAAGGGTCTTGATGCATAGTCAAATGTGTCTAAGTGAAATTGTCACCTGATTCTGAAAAATAGATGGGGCTTTAGTAGTTGTAGTCGTTGATCAAGTAGATAAGTCGACATTATGTCAATTTTTTATAACTCAGCGTTGCAGAATTCGAATCATGAAATAAATTATTTGCCAGATGTTAATTAATATTTGCGTAATAGAGATAGTCTATAAGTTCCCTATTTTGGTTAGGCCCCAAACTGGTCGGGTTTTCTCTGTTCATATCAAGTTATATCGTTCATCCTTATTCCAAAGCACAATATTTTGTTAGCCGCATTGAGTCTGTACCAGCCAGTATCAATCTCATCAGGCTCCCACACACACTTCGGAGCAAATCCCCAGTTCTGACTCCGAGGAGTGATTCGAGCGAGTTGTAACGGCCCCCATGAGGTTTGTCGCCAACAAAGATTTCACATTATTATGTAGATTTGTATCGTAAATAAGACATGTTCTAGGAAGAGATACAGGATACAAGCCAAATGTAGCAATCTGTAACGATGTTAAAATGGAAGATTTAAGAATTGATGTCTGATGTTTAGCAAAAATGGGACCTAGTGTTGATATTACTTGGACTTCAAGAGTTCTTGTAACTTGTATATAATATTGGTGTCGTTAACATATCGCAACTACGCCGCAGTTTTATAAGTCTAGGCATGGTGTTACTACTTACAACCCAGATTGGTCCAGTAGATGATCAGTTGTCAACTGACACATGGACGCGAATCTGAGATAAAAGTTTGGGTTGCATAAGGTTCCCTCACTGATAGCCCCAAACAACCATCATCCAGTAAATTCCAGATCGCATCCGACAAGCAATGGTTATCAGATATGAGAAGTCTGGGCTTTAGTGTTTAGGTTAGGCAGCATATTTCATCATTAGTGGATAAGTGTACTTGTGAATACTTTGGGCAAGGACGGGCCGAAGGACTTTTGATAGGATCGTCTTGTATAGAATATGGGATAGGAGCCGCTGTGGGATTAACTTCATGTGCTGTGAAGATAAAACAAAGGATAGAAATTCAGCTTGAGGATTGGAATTTATCTAGATATGTTATGTGAAGATGATATAGGCCTAGCACATGTCCCTTCATATCACGAATGCGAGTTAGTGTCTATATCACACGGTGTTCTACTATTATGTAGGTCTCAGGACATATACATAACTCAGCTTCGGATGTCGAGGCCAAGAAGGTTCAAATCGGAGATGTCCTTGGTGTGATATCAGATCCTTAGATATCCATCACATACTGCCAGTGTGCATGTCAACCACGCAAGTTGGCAGTTCTGGAAGACATGTTGGTTATCCAGTTAAGGCCATGTGTGCTCCAAAGCTACTCATCATATTGATATCAGAAAAGCCCAACTTTCCTTCCATGGGTCTAGTCATGTATTGTCAAATCTTGGCATGTTGGTTGGTTTATTCGATGATAGGTGGTATAAGTGACATGTAATACATAGTAGCTGCAAACCCCATGCTAGTAAAGTGTAGTACTTTGTTGTCCAGATATCGATTCTCTATATGGATTTTTGTCTATAGAGAACTTGACAAAAGCAGGGGGGCATTCCAGTCTCCGCATTAGTCAACATGTTGTTGATAGTCACCACAGCTTGTTTATTTGTGTAGCAAGATGAGTCTGGAAGAAAGGTTTTAACCGCTGGACTTCATGGCAGTCAGGTTTTGTCCAGAGGTTCCGATGCTTTGGGTAAGGGTGAACAAGGAAGAGTGTTATGATGTAATGATCGGAAGTCGACAAATCTGTCAAACCCTGATTTGTTTCAGTATGTTAGTTGTCAGAGATGCAAGTTTTGCTATATATATTTTACCAGGGAACACCATTTATGCTGCTAGAGAACCATGGGTTTACCAACATGGTGCATATCCTCAGTGTCCCAAATCATGTCTAAGTCATCAAATCGGGTAACCAAAACCCTCAATATGGATAGAAAAGTCCAGGCGATCACAGCCTAGAATTTACCACGGTGGTTAAGAACTGTGAACAGATTATGAAGTATGATATATTCTCTTTATCTCTGACTTACCCTGTGTTTAGAAGTCTGTTATCTTCGATATTTTAGCTGTATTGTCATATCATGTGAAACCATGTTTACCGTCAATATTCACGGGTAGGGTACGTTATCATAGGGTTACATAGGCCTCCTGTCCTATATACGGACAGGATGATCTGATATTTCCAGACTTACCGGAATGTTGAAATGAAACCTTTAATGTCACACAGACCTCGAATTAAAATCCTGCTCAATAGGGACTCAAATATATTGATATTGGCCGTCACTGTCCAAACACAGGGATATGACAAAATTACCCTTTACCTAACGTCACACTCAAAGAACTTTGGAAGATCATATAGACTGTTTATCCCTGTGGAAATTTCCATATTAATCAAAATCAGCATCATGATCCTGGGGAAAAGAATTTCAATTTTGGTCTGATGACTTGTTGGCATCATCAGTCCATGGTGAACAACCCTAGCTTGCATTACTATGGTACATGATGCGGTTTAATGCGAGGGGGAGGAGAACAGACTGTTTTCTGAGGGGGACATCGTGGATTGAGACCGGAAGTGGGTGTTCCAAAGCCTCGGGTCTGAATTTGATTATAATATTGTGTTCAGCGCTCTCAAATATTGGCTGCCAATTTCCGATGCCGGGTTTCAATGGGGCTATGGCTATAAGGTGTATATAGACTAGTTGCTTTATTTTTTAGAGCATGAGAAACTACATGTCGTTTGGTTCGGCTGGAAACAGATATGATAATCGGAATTCGATTGTGTCGTGACATGTCATTTAAGGGTTAGTAGAATTATCTGAAGTTTGACAAGGCCTTTAGACTATAGAGATCACTTTTGAGCTGTCACAATGTCAGATGGCTGACAAGCTGCAAGCCGAGTTTATCGAACAAGGCTAAGAATATCGACATCGCATTTATATAAATATCCGCTTGAGGTGGTATGCAGGAGGGCGGTTAAAGCAGATCGTAATACGTAGGTGTGACTGACAATGTTAAGGAAGAAAAGAAATATAACGCATGTGATAGCAGGTCAGGTAAGAATACATGTTGACATGCAGGCTACATGATCCAGAGTGACCATCTTGAAAGACTAAGGTGACTAAAGTGCGAATGCATTAACATCACCAACATGTGATGGCTGCCCAGTTTGGTCCGAAAGGTTAAAGGAGAGAGATATTGGCGCAGGATCTGGACCAAGATGTAACAATCCCACTCATGCAGTCAGAACCATGTCCAGAACCATGTATCTCTGATGGTTAAATAAAATAAATGAGATGGAAATATGATTGTCATTTAAAAGATCCTAAATGGGTGCTTCTCGCAGCTCGGAACTCTGAAAAGTCCATTCATGCCCGGGATATCCTTCCCGGACCCACAGGCGAGTGTTAACAGGTCACGGTATCATCCATTTCGAGAACAAAAAGGAATGAATTGATTCGATTTTTTCCCCCCAGGTATTTCTGGAAGAGAATAGTTTCTATGAAATATATTAAAAGCAGAAAATTTGACAAAAGGTCCTCTACATCGAATGAACTAAAAAAAAAAAAAAAATGCAGAGGTTCATATAGTATCAGGGGGTGGACGCTTACACGACCCAGTTCCTAGTGCACAGGCGGTGCGGGAGGCGGATATGCAAGACGACTTTGAAATGGTACGAGGGAAACAACCAGGGCAGGCACCTGGCCAGCTTCCTTTTTTGTTGTTTTTGTTCTTTCGATCAATATGGCCAGAAACAGCCCGCTGCAATTATTGATTTTCTTTGTAGAGTCGTGATGAAGAAATCCAGTATCCAACTCATGCCATTTCAATGGCCTATGTGCCAGTTATTAACTATAGATTTATATTAAAGAAAACCCAGTTGAGGTACTGTTATTATCTGAGTGTGATTTGCATGACAAAATCACCACAACACGTAGTGAAAAGGTCGAGCATGCGTATATTGACGAAAAGCGTAGGAGGCTTTCCCAAAGCGGTTGAGTTGCATTGAGTAACCTGAGAATCTGGTAAGGCATACGTTAACTATCACATTATTATTTACATGTTTGACAGGAGGCCGTCGATGTTTACAGTCAGTGCACGGTGGATTGAGAGAGCGGAAGAAGTCGCTGTATTATTCTACTGGTTCATTATATTTGGTATCCACAGCTCGAGCTTAATATTGGCAGTTGCTGCGCTGGTAATGTCAAGGAGGGAGGTACCGACTGTGTAGCTCATTGTGAGGCCTCATGATCTTTCGTGAGCTCCTTCCTTGACTCATGGAGAGAGAGAGAAAAAAAAGGGCAGTAGTCTCCACACAAAACAGAATGTAAGGATATATATGGAAAATTTTTTTTCCACGTTCTACCTGTGACGGTGATTTTCGTTTTTTTTTTTTGTTTTCTTTCCGGTGATTTCTGTGTAATTCAAATGGTTGCAATTCTTTTTTCTCTTTCATTTCGCTGAACCGTTACACCTTGGCGTTGAGATTTGTTCATTACACGATATTATCAAAGCTTCATTACTTTTCGTGTCGATAGAATCACGAAATTGTGCATTTAGTGTCAAAGAGTGCCCTCGAGCCATCTTTGAGGAAATGCTTTATTATTCCCAGCTCTCCTTTCCCCCTCAGAGGTAGATTACAATTAACTCGTTTAATGTGTATGTATTCAATATCCGAAAAATATGGATCTGGCTGATAGACAAGAGTTGATAACGTCAAGTTTTCTCTGAACTTACATTAACTTGCCATCATCCGATAGTTGCATCCGAGTTCAGCCTTTGAACGACAGGATCATAAATTGACCTTACCCCGGTCCCTTTCCATGATTGTCCAGGATCGGCCGCATCGAGGCGGGCAGCATCGTATTCCCATCATATTCCTTCCTAGTCTGTTTGAGGAACAAGATTGAAGTTTACCTGGAGAGAGCCACACGGACCGTTGATCTGGATTAAGGCTCCTACTCCTTACCAGGTGATTCTCGGTCACATTTTGTGATATTGCATTGGCAACAGGAAACATTGGCACTGCTGGGAAGTTTACATTCATGTTCACTTGAGTTTTTCCATCTTTGCTAAACTTGAGGACTGGGGGCTTCTTACATGTCAAGACACACTCCTCTGTATCTAACTCATGTATTATTATTATCCCACACCCCGGTATTTTCAAGAGCAGCATCATCACATCAAAAACAGTGGACTTCGGTCACTACCGCAAGACTTGAATCCAACATCCTTGTCCATTCACATTCACATAACTGTAGCCCTCACCCGGTTCCAGTCACTTTATGCAGCCGTCTTTTGAGGATATCGCACTTGTCCTCGCCACTTAAAACACCATCCGATATCATACACCCTATTTTTGGATCCTATCTTGCTTCTCCCGAACTTACCCCCCCAACCTATTTGGTCCCTGTCGAGCACAGACCAGAGACGGTACCAGCACCATCCCATCAAAGTCCGCTGGGTCTTATTCCAGAAAAAACATATAATACTACTCTATACCCCACCTCCCTCACTACCGGATCAGTTTACGATACAGCATTCACACTTTTCAAGAAGACTGCCGAGTTTGTCCTCATCCATTCACAACTAGCTTGCGATATGGCGCCGTTTCTTAGACAGCTGGTTGCCGGCCCTCGTCTCCTGCACGAGGAGACTGGTCTTGACCTTTGTTATGTTACTCCTCAAATCATCGTCACGTAAGTTTTTGTTTCCAATGCTTGTATCATGATCTACTTCGCAAATTCTAACTGTAACTGTGTAGCTCCGGTCCTGCTCATGATTTTTTTAAGAGTTCATACCGTAACCCATTACCTCAGCTCCTGTCCTTCCTCAACTCAAGGCACTACAAAAAGTGGGCTATCTGGGAGTTCCGTGCCGAGGGCACCGGGTATCCTGATGAGGCTGTTGAAAACCGGATCCACCATTACCCTTGGCCTGACCACCAGCCTCCCCCGTTTCGCCTTGTCCCACTCATGATGACTAGCATGAGAAATTGGCTCAAGGAGAACATTGACAGTGGCTCCGAAACTAGTTTCTTCAACCCCAAGACTGATCTGCCTGATGACTGCCCTTCTGCCAATGGGAGAGTGGTAGTCGTGCATTGCAAGGCCGGGAAGGGCCGTAGCGGAAGTGTTGCCTGCAGTTACCTTATCTCTGAGTGTGGGTGGCAAGTTCAGCAAGCCCTCGACCGCTTTACTGCGAGACGGATGAAACCTGGTTATGGTGAAGGTATCTCCATCCCCAGTCAACTTCGTTGGATTGACTATGTTGATCGTTGGACCAGAGGTGGCAAAAGGTATATTGATCGTGCTATTGAGATTGTCGAGATCCGGACTTGGGGTTTACGGCCTGGCGTTAAGCTCGAAATAAAGGCCTATACCGACGAAGGCAAGAAGATTGAGGTTGTCCACCGCTTTAGACGTGATGAGCGAGAAGTCGTCACTCACATGCCAAGAGACGAAAAGGTAGGCATGCGCAACAATATTGATTCCTCAGAGCCGCTAGTCAGATCGTATATCGTGCCACAGTCGGGTCATCACACTGGTACTAGTGGCACGGCGTGGCAAGAGTACAATGTCAAGACCAGCAAGACTTGGTTTGGCTCAGCATTTGGGAACGTGAGCTTCTTCCAGGCTTTTACCTCTTCTGTTTCCTCTCGTTCTTCCGATAACGATAGTGTCATCTCCTCTCCCAACAATTCTGTCATCGGACCTGCTTGTAAACAGTCTGGTCTCTCTGACAAAGAGGATGGCCGTTCAGAAGGAGGCCCCGCAGTCGTCTTCCGTCCTTCAAAGCCCGTCCGCATTGAGAACAACGATGTCCAAGTTTCTCTGGAACGCCGGAGCTTCTCCCCGTCGCCTCTCCCTTTCAACGCTATGACATCATTAGCCTATGTTTGGTTCAATGCCTATTTTGAAGGTGATGGCGAGAGAGGTATTTTTGAGGTTCCATGGGAGGCCATGGATGGTGTGAGAGGATCCTCGGCCAAGGGTGGCCGTGCTTTAGACCGTATGGAGGTTGTTTGGCGTGTGGCTAAAGATAAGAAAACGGAGCAGAAGCTTGAAGAGGTTATTGAGGAACCTGAAATGGGTGAGCTGGTGCCCGAGATGCAGGCGGCCGACTGGAAGGGTGCACTGCAACCGGAACAGAAGGCGCCGTTAAAGATTGCGGAAGTGAGCGCGCTAGTGGGGGTGAAGTCTTCTGATGCGGTGGGCCAGCCTTTGCAGTGAGTTCGGAATACATGTATTGGACACAGTACAAGGCTTGGATGGGGCATTAGAGATACCTCGGGAACATGGTGTGGTTTTCTCTTTTTTCATGATTTATGACTTGTGTGTTTTTTTTTAAATTTGGATTTGGTGTTTTCGGTGTTGGTATATCTTAGTGATTTCTCTATCATTGATTATTTACATTTTGGCTTTTTATCGCAACATATCCCATGAACTCTGGTTCCTTTTGACCGTTTCCGTTGTATACAATTGACATTACATTTCTAGATTTCACTGCTTGTTTAACTTTCGATCTTCCGTTCGCAGACCCTATCTAGCTGCTATCACTCAATGCTGCCCAGCATGCATCTCCACCGGCGGATTCATGCCCTGCTGCTCTAGTGAAGGCAACTCACTCGCCTCCGAAATTACTGTCGGTTCTGGATAAACAGTCCCTTGTCCCGGAATCGGTGATCCTGCGGACACTGCGGAAACCACTGACATGGGTGTGGGTGACGGCGTTGACTGGACAAAGGTGGCTTGCGGAGGGGGGTGCTGGGGTGTAGATTGATGGTAGACGGGAGGGGCAGCGGTATAAGTGGTGGTAGGTTGAGGAGGCACTGGAAGTTTGTCATAGGTGGTGGTAAGGGGTAGGGGTTGGGCCTTGAGAGTGGCGGGGTTCGCGATGGGTTTGCGGGTGGCAAGGTAGGTTTTGACGAGCCAGGAGCCAAGGATGATCCAGAGGATCCTGAAGAGTAACAAAAGGTTAGTGAGCAGTAAGATACAACTGTGACTGACGGCAGATACGTACATCTGAATAGCCGAGATAACGGAGGCCACGATAAGGGCGGCGAGAGGACCTTTACCGAGGACGGGGATGCCCCGTTTCCAGATGGTGCAGTAGTTGCTGTTGGTGAGGCTGCCGTCGTTGTAGCAGTTGGAGACCAGGACGTCGTATTTGAAGGTGGAGCGGGTGTGGGCGACGTAGGCCGTGGTGGCGAGCCACATGATGGTTTGGAAGGTTATGACAGCAAGATGGGCGAAGATATGATAGAGGAGGTGGAGGCCGGTGACTTTTTCGGAGAGGACGAGGTAGGCAAGGGCAATCCAGGTGAGGATGCACTATTGGATGGGTTAGTTTGACATTGTCCCGCTGGTTGATGATGTGCAACTAACTTACTTCGGCAATGGCAAGACCGTTGCAGTCGATGTAGACACCGTGGGTAATCCACCCTGCAATGCCCAACACTGGCAACGTCAAGACGAAACTAACAATACACAGCACTGTGTACCAAGTCGGCGTCGTAATGACCAGCTGCGGACCCTTCTGATTTACCGGCACAACCTTCTGCGGCGCCGCTGCGACTGGTGGCGGAATGGATTGGTATTGTGCTGGGGCCGGTGTGTAGCTTTGCGGCGGCGGGGACATGGTGGGTTGTAAGGGTTGGTGGGTGTAGACCTCGGGTTGTGGTTGTTCGGACATGGTTAAGGTGACTGTTTCTCTCGGATCAAAGAAGTGGAGTACTCGATAGTAAATAGAACCGGATGGAGAGCAAGAGAAGAGAAACAAGAGTCGGGATAAAAATGGGCAGAGGGCCATGTTATTTTTATGAAGAAACATCGGCAGCGGAGGGATTCTCCTTTCTTCTCTTCTTCTCTCTTCTCGCGGTATCTGGCTGTTTAGGATATCAACCGCATCACACATATAGTCGATCAGCTGCCAAATCGCCACTACGGGAAACTCAAGTCCGCCCAGCCAACCAGATACTCCCACCATATAGTTTTCTCAATCATATGATTTATTGCCAACTGGTGAATACATTTAATATTTACTTGCCTTTTTACTGTCATCATCGGGCGTTGTTCCTTGAGAAGCCAAGACACAAAGTACCGCCGCCCCGGAATTACCACGATGATCAAAGGGAGAATAGCATAGTTTCCTCTTTAGGATTGTTATGTTTACCAGTTTTCTTATTTAAAGTTGTACAAGTCGATCCTACAGCATTGACACTGTTGAAAGAGAATCTTGGCTGGTCATGGAAGAGTCCGTACTGTGTGGGTACTGTGACCGACGAACGCCCGGGTGATGTGGGGTAGTTATCGGATTGTGGGGGATTTCGCCTTGTCTGTATGAGTGTGTATGAGAGAGAGAGGGTTTGAGATGATAATGGAAAGAGTATATTTGTGTATGAAAGTACAGTGTTTTTTCGCTTGCTTAGGAGTAAAGGGAGAAGATTGTCTTTGTGTTTGCGCATAGGAAAGAGAAGATGGTAATTCGGACATGGGGGGGGGGGGGGGGGGGGTTTCGCCCGGTCGTGGTTGAAAGGAGTGTTGAGGACGATGGTTATGAGGTCATGTTCAAAGAAATGTTTGTGGAAAGTTTAGGTGCTTGATAGTGTCGATAGTGGATCAGGAACAAGACCATCGAAACTGTATATCGTTACATGTAGATGATGAAGACGCCAAGAATGTACATAAGTAAATGAAAGATGAAGTCCTTGAATAGCAGGTATTGAAGTCTAACAGGAGCGGGTCATTTCCGCGTTTATGGGATACCCTTCTTTATTTGAGTCTTTGTGCTCATAGAAACCGTCGAGGACTATGGACTGGAAAATCTATTTATATAGATTTCACTATGAGCCAGCAGTCATGTCTTGTATTATTGTAGTGATGGATCAAGACTTTTACTGAAATGCCCAATTTGTCTTGATGAAATTGCCATCCTGCAGCCAACATATAGACCCGCAGGTCCCCATGCAAATAATAGATAGACTAACAGGATAAAACAACCTTATTTCTATAGGATTTTATTACACTAGATGTCAACTGAACTTGCCAACATCATGTTTCCAACCCCATCTGCGCACATTGTTCTTGAAGCTCCATTCTACAATTTTCCACTTTGGTAGACCGTTTCTTCTTGGCCGATAAATTGAAGGCAAAATACATGATCCTCCACAGCGCCCATTTTCCAGCTGGACCTCTATCACCATCTACCGTCCATCGTCACCTGCATGAAATAATGCCGATTTCCACATCTAGTAATATCTTTTGCGTAAAGATACAAGTCACTTTGTCCTCGAAATCTGCCTTGTCGGGGAGAGGGAGGAGGGTTATACAATACACCATAATGCCAAAATACTAAAAATACTACCATTAAGCAATGGATCGAGGTTGACATTCTACATCGCGTGTATGGTAAAGAGAAAGGGTTATTCTTAACCCACATCTTCCAGTTTGTGTAATATCACTCTGGGACCCTATGAATCTATTTTTTTTAATCTCACATTGTTTTATACTGCACATAACAGAGCTTTCCTCTGATCACTACCGATTATATAAACCAGATACAAGTATAAGCCATTGACAAAACTTTTTGTGTTGAACAAATTGTACTGCTATATTAGATACTGATGGTGGTAATTTATAAATGCATAAGATGATATTTGGTTTCTTTTAGTTTTATTCTTTAAATACTGTCTCTCACAAACAGACTAGAGAAAAATGACAACGAGAAACTCCCAAAACGCCGACAATGTGCAATTCCAGCCAAGTTACAAGAGATTCAACGAGATGAATGATCGTCCCGAGACACACAATATTTACTAAGCTCCTTCATAACGTCTTCACTTTTTAACAGCTCTTGCTCCCTAAACCACTCAAGATTCCCACCTCCCATTCCCACGCTAAATCATATATCAAACAAAATGTCATGTCACCAGTCCCTTATGCCATCGACTTTGAGGCCTTGGCCTTAGCCTTCTCGAGCTTGGCTTTCCGGTCCGCAATCTGCTTATTCAACGACTTTTCCTCCTCTGAAGCCGGCGCAGGCAGAGCCCTAGCCTTCTTCGCAGTAGGCTCCTTCTTCTCAACCTTACCATCCTCCTCAGTAGTAGACGCCTTGCGTTTCTTGTTAGCCCTTGTAGCCCCCTTAGCAGCCTTTTCCTCGGCAGTTTCATCCGTGACAACGTCTTTGTCTTCAACCCAGAGCTCCTCCGCCTGGTAAATTGGCAGCGCAGCGGTCTCGGGGCCCTTGAGCATCAGACTCCGGACATTCTTCCACTTTTGCGGGACGTGCTTGTCGACAAGGGCGTCGATGACAGCGTTAACGTTCTCGACAATTTGCTGGGGCTCAAAGCTGGCATAGCCAACACGGATAGCGGTGTTTGTTGAGGGGGTCAGGTGGACAAGGGCAGAAGAGATGGCCTTCTTGATCTCGGCTGCGATTTCCTTGGGAGTGCCAGCGTTGATGTTGCCTTCCTTGATGCGATTGGTGCGCTTGCCATCGGTATTACGGGCGTGCTTAGCCTGCAGGAAAACGGGAATGGGGCGCTTGGTAGTGGATTTGTAGAAGGTCTTACCCAGGGCCTTGGGAAGTCTGTTGATGATGCGGTCGTCGCCAAGGAAGATGTCGTACTCAGCAAAGAGCTTACGCTGGGCCTCGTATTGGTTGAACTTGGCCTTCAACTTGGTGATGCCAATAACACGGGTAATTCGCTTGGCAAGATCCTGAGGGAACTCCTCCGAAGCAATGATGTTTTTGTAGGCGCGCTGGGGGTCGGCGGTGATCAAGCAGATGCGGGAGTGCTCACTAGTGTTGAGGTTGTGGGGGAGCGGAATCTTGGAGGGTTGAAGGCGAGAGGTGTCGGCGATGTGTCTCTTGGTGGTCAGGGTGAGCCAGATAGGGATCTCGGCGACAGCAGAGGTCTCATCTTCGGGATCGTCGAGCAGAGACTTCTTGACGGTAGTCGCTGACTTCTCGCTAGCGGATTTCTTAATATGGGTAAGGAGGGCCTTAGAAGCCTTGAGAACCTGTAGTCGAGATCATATTAGAGATACGGATTTGATATATGCGTGGTGATCAGCGGTATGTACCTGATCAGACTTAACGACCTGGGTGTCAGTAAGCGCCTTGGTAGCCGTAGTCTTTCTAGCAGCAGGCATTTTGATAGGATATGCGAATTAGGAGATATCAAACAAATTCAAATGCTGCCGCTGTCAACAAAATGCAATAAAATCCAAATGCAACAACGAATTGGTGACTGAGAATGAAGAACGGTGGTGGGGATGCAATGTGATACTCGGGCTACACCTTAACCGACCATACAAAAAAAATTGGCTTCAGCGCTGGCGATAAAAGATTTCTTATCGCCGATAACGATAAGACAATTTAGTGGAGCCTTACCCTATTAGTTCGGTGAAGAATCTCGGTGAGAGCCTGCTTGCAAGCTCTAAGAGCCGCATTGTCATGATCGAAACAGGCAATGCCTTTGCTGGGTCAGTTTTCTTGTAATCTGGATAATTCAAATCTCTGGAACTCTTATGGAATGCTCCAGAGCCGATGAAGACAAAGCAGACACAAACTGCTGGTCGCCAATGTGGAATTCATCATTTCGGTTGGATTCGGGGGGTGGTTTTAAGTGGGGGGCAGTTCCAGTAAAAATAGAAATAGCATTCATAGTTGATGCGTGCCATATCTGAAGACAGGTAGAGTTGCTTCAATGGTATATAAGAGAGACTTTGTGCAATTCCCACAGATCCCTGAAGAATTAACATCACGGGCCATATTACAGCAACATCCGAGAGTGTTAGAATTACTCATGAGATAAATTAGTAAACTGGTTACATACTGGACTCCCTATAAGGTTAATTTGTACCTAATGATCTGGTAATGCCAACCACCAAGAGACCTCTAGCCAAGCCTCAGTATATGCAGTCGGTATCTGCCAGACCTTAGCCGTAGTTATTAGAAGCGCCTGGAAACTTCTCCGCGATTCGATTTGCAACTAGTGCTCCATACAAACGTTGTGTGGCGGGGCAAAAATTGGGCACGAATGGATGACGGCCGCCAATGGTACTTCATCTTTTAGTGACTTGCACTTCCCGAGATCCCTGTAGTACTTATGTTTAGCTACTAAAATTCATTGATTGGCGCTAAAATTTTACCATTGTCAACACTAAACATTCAGAATTATCGCCATATCCTTTATCCACTTTAGCGCTCCATTAGTGTGGTACCTCACCACCAAGTACCATTATAGAGGGGTATAAGTGGAACCGTGGGTTCAACTTCAACGTGTAACTGCCAAATTAGGTGAGGTGTGCTGATAATCTGCAGCAAATACATAAAGTTGAAGACGATTCCGCCAACTTGAACACTCCTAGTGCCTTGCTTTTCTTTTGTAAACTTTTGCTTTCCCAAATTCTCTTTTGTCGACTACTACATTGCGCTCGATACCCATAAGACTTTTGTTTTTCTTTGGCCTTCTTTTGCGACTGACGCCATCTCACTGAACCAGAAATTCTATCATAACGGACTGTTGTATAACCCTAAGCCATCAGAGCTTAACGTCCTTGATACCCCTCCATTCTCTGCCATTAGCGCCCCGCCTAGATCCTATTAATTAATCCTTTGACTAGGCCTAACAGTCTTATTATTTTCCTTTCCATCAAACTTTCAACCTTTCAAGAGCAAGAAGAGTAATTCTCGAGAACCTCTACTTTTCAAGATCTCACGATCCCTTAATATTCTATACACATTTTCCTCTCCGAATTCTAGCCCACCATGTCTGTTATTGGTGAGTTTTTTTTTCCGATTCCGAACCGACTTCCGTCCTGCATCCGTTTTTTTCGAGCCGGCCGCATTATACTCGACCCCACCAAGTGTCTGCATGATGAAAATGGTTAAATTTTCGTGTTGTTCTGTGTCATAAGTCTAGTATTAAGCGGCCGGGCACTGAGGGATCGGAGTTGCGATCGCTCCGCGCCAGGAACATAATACTGATCCATAACCCATGAAAGGTGTTGATTTCGGTACGCTCAAGACCGTCATTGCGGTTGCGAGAAACCGTGGTGTTGATGTTGTATGTATTTCTTCTACTATCCTGCCGTCTACTAATCTGATGATGCTATCATCGTGTCAGTAACACTGCCAAAAATCAGAAGGATTGTTATGCTAACCAAATCTTGAATAAAACAGATTGCTAATGAAGTTTCCAACCGCGCTACTCCGTATGTCTTCATCTAAACCTTCGGTCATAATATGACCAAGTTGACTAACATTTTGACAGGTCCCTTGTTGGTTTCGGCCCTAAGAGCCGTTACCTTGGTGAGGCTGCTAAGACTCAGGAGATCTCCAACCTCAAGAACACCGTTGGCTGCCTGAAGCGTCTCGTTGGTCGCTCTTTTAGCGACCCCGAGATTCAGATCGAGCAGGAGTACATTAGCTCTAAGCTCGTCGACATGAACGGCCAGGTTGGTGTTGAGGTTAATTACCGTGGCGAGAAGGAGCGTTTCACTGCTACCCAACTCGTCGCCATGTTCCTCGGCAAGATTAAGCAGACTGCTGCTAAGGAGCTCAAGCTTCCCGTGTCAGACCTTGTCATGTCTGTTCCCGCCTGGTTCACTGATGCTCAGCGCCGTGCTCTACTGGATGCCGCCGAAATTGTTGGTATCAAGATGCTCCGTCTCATGAACTCTACTACAGCTGCTGCTCTTGGTTACGGTATTACTAAGTTGGACCTTCCTGGCCCCGAGGAGCAACCCCGTCGTGTTGCCTTTGTCGATGTTGGTCACGCCGATTACACCTGCTCTATCGTTGAGTTCCGCAAGGGTGAGCTCTCCGTCAAGGCCACCGTCTGCGATCGTCACTTCGGTGGACGTGACTTTGACAAGGCCCTCGTTAGCCACCTGCAGAAGGAGTTTTTGGAGAAGTACAAGATCGACATCTACAGTAACCCCCGTGCCAAATCTCGTGTCCTTACTGCCGCTGAAAAGGTCAAGAAGATCTTGTCTGCCAACCAACAAGCTCCCCTCAACATTGAATCCGTCATGAACGATATTGATGTCAGCGCTATGATTACTCGTGCTGATTTTGAGGCTCTCATTGCCCCCCTTCTCAACAAAGTGACTGTGCCTCTTGAGCGCGTTCTGGCTGATGCCAAGCTTAACAAGGAAGACATTGACATCATTGAGGTCATTGGTGGTGGTCTCCGTGTCCCTGCCTTGAAGGAGAGCATTCAGGCATTCTTTGGCAAGCCCCTCTCTTTCACTTCCAACCAGGATGAGGCTGTTTCTCGTGGTTGCGCTTTCTCTTGCGCTATTCTGTCCCCCGCTTTCCGTGTCCGTGATTTCGCCGTCCAGGATATTGTTAGCTACCCCATTGAGTTCACCTGGGAGAAGGCTCCTGATATTCCTGATGAGGATACCAGCCTTACTGTCTTCAACCAGGGCAATGTTTTGCCATCCACTAAGATTCTAACCTTCTACCGGAAGCAGCCTTTTGACCTGGAGGCTCGGTACGCTGTCCCTGAACAGCTGCCCGGCGAAGTCAAGCCGTGGATCGGTCGCTTCTCTGTCAAGGATGTCAAGGCGGACGGCAAGGATGACTTCATGATCTGCAAACTCAAGGCCCGTGTCAACATCCACGGTGTTCTCAACGTTGAGTCTGGTTACTACGTTGAGGACCAGGAGGTTGAAGAAGAAATCAAGGACGATGAGTTGATGGACACTGATGCCAAGGATGATGCCCCTAAGAAGACCCGCTTGGTGAAGAAGCAAGTCCGTAAGGGGGATCTTCCCATCGTCTCCGGCACCCACTCCCTCGATGAGACCACCAGAACCGCCCTCCAAGAGAAGGAGGCTGCTATGGCCGCCGAGGATAAGCTGGTTGCTGATACTGAGGAGAAGAAGAACGAACTCGAGACTTATATTTACGATCTCCGTGGTAAGCTGGATGACCAGCTGGCTGACCTCGCCTCCGAGGAGGAGAAGGATAAAATGCGGGAAAAGCTTACTGCCGCTGAGGTAAGTTGACAGCCAATTGTAACTTAGCGCAACTAAGCATATGCTAACCTACAAACCTACAGGACTGGCTATACGAGGAGGGTGAGGATACCACTAAGTCTGTCTACATCGCCAAGTACGAGGAGCTCCGCATGATGGCTGGCCCCGTTCTTGCCCGTTACTTCGACAAGGTTGAGGCCGAGCGCCAGGCTGTTCTTGAGAAGGCTGAGGCCGAGCGTGCGACCAAGAAGGCCGCTGAGGCTGAGGCTAAGGCTGCTGCCGAGCCTGCCGAGCCAGATCAGGAAATGCCTGATGCTCCTGCTGCTGAGGAGTCTAAGTAAACTCGTTGAGTAGGAAGTCGGTGCTTTATGGAGTTTCTGGATTGAATGCTGTCTCAATGTTTGTGGTTAGATAAAGAGGAATATCCCGGATAGCGTGTACATTCTGATGCTACAAGATTAAAAGCGAATTAAATACAAAAGTAAAAAACGAAGCATTGGTTTTCTTTTTAGTATCTCGGTGATCAACTTCAATAACTTGGTGGATTTTATTTTAGAATAAATTGGTTACGTTGGGTTATCTATAATCTTTTGAGAATATGTTATATTGTTACGCCGGCATTCCCGACCAATGGGGACATGGTCTAGTGGTATGACGGATCCTTAGCATTTTAAAGCAGAGTTTTCATAGCTTGGATCAGGTCCGGGGTTCGATTCCCCGTGTCTCCATCTTTTTTTTTGTTACTACCCTCCTCACGAATATATACAACATTCATATTTGGAAAACTTCGGAAATAGTCACTAAACATGAAAATGTGAACATTATGACAGAAACCAAAATAACATGTAATTTTAAATTTCCCACTTTTACTTTTTTTTCCCACAAAACCCCCCACAACCCTATTCCAATCCTGATACAAACCTGCAAACGCCTGTATAACCAACCACAACCGTTTATGCAATGTCGAACACAGGCTTGAGCTTTTTGATGAGAAGCCACTCCTCGTTGGTGACTTCGGCACGGTAGTAGTTTTTGAGAGTGTCGATGGAAGCACGGGAGATAAGAGAGTAGAGTCTGTCGGACTCCTCGAGGTGACGGCCGTAGGTGGGTTGCGAGTTGCCCATTTCGACCTTGATGGCGACAGATGGTTGACCCTTTTTGCAAACGGGAATCTGCTTGTGGTCACGTTCGATGGAAGTTCTAGAAGGCAAATGTTAGTGACATGTTTGAGACTATAACTGTAGGGCCGTTATGTGAATACATACACCCTACCAATGGGGACAATCTCCTTCTGGCCGTTGTTGTTGGTGCGGACAGCAGCAAGAGGAGTGTTGATCTTGAGCTGACCATCAAGGACATCAACACCGACTACGATGGGAGTGGTCTTGTTGAAGACAGCAACGGTGCTCAGAACACAGGGAAAGACAGCCAACATCTTGGACTCTTCCTTCTTTTTCTCGAGCATCTCAGCTTGGTGGGCAGTGAAGGCATCAAACAGATGGTAAATAATATCAGCGGTGAAGATCTTAATTCCGTTCTCGTCAGCATACTGCTGCGCTTCTTTGTCAACCTTGACGTCGAAGCAAAGCATGACAGCGTAGTCAGGAGCCTTCTCCAACATGGTACCAGTCTGCATGATATCACGCTTGTAGACCGGGCCGATACCAACAGTGGCGACGGGAATCTTGCAGTCCTTGAGGAAATCAAGCAGGGCTTCAAGGGAACCCAGAGTGGAGGCCTGGACGGAGACACCACGACCAGTGGTCTCGACACGGCTGAACAGAGTGGCGAGATCACTCTCGACTTCATCAATGAGATCTTCCTCGTCATCATCGGGGCCGACAACAAGCAGACGAGAACCAGCAATGGCACCCTCAAGGCCAGGAGCAGAGATCTTGACACCCATGGCAGCCTTGACCTCCTTGTTGTGGACGTAAGCACCACGGACACGCAGCTCACGCATAGGCGCAGGAGTAAGCAGAGCTCTGATATTCGTTACGATTGCTCCTTCCGTACCACACAATACTATTCTATCACCCTCGTGAAGAACACCGTTGGACAGAATGACATCGATAGTCATACCAAAACCCTCAATAGCCTTGACTTCCAGGACGGTGGCCTGGACTTCGGCAAGGTACATGAGACTGCCGACCATGCGCTCTTGGGTAAGCTGAACCAGAAGCTTCAGCAGATCGGGGACACCCTCACCAGTGTGAGCGGAGGTGGGAACCAGCGAGACATACTTGGACATGTTGCGGTTCTCGTAGAAGAGCTCGGCATTGAAACCCTGCTCGGCAAAGGCCAACTTGGTCTGTTCCAGACGGTTGCGGAACTCGTTCTGAACAGAAGAGCCCTGCTGGGACAGAGAGTCACGGAAACCATTGTTGGGGATCTTCTCCCAGCCGTACAGACGATCAACCTTGTTGAGAGCAACAATGAACGGAGTCTTGCGGTCACGCAGAATCTTCATAGACTCGAGAGTCTGGGGCTCAAGACCGTGCATGATATCCACAACCAGAATGGCAATGTTGCAAAGGGACGAACCACGAGATCTCAGGTTAGAGAAAGACTCGTGACCGGGGGTATCAATGATAAGAAGACCAGGAACTTTGAACTCAAAGGAGTTATCCTTGTTGACAACCTGAGTCTTCTGCTTGATAGCCTCAACGGGGAAGTAAGTAGCACCAATCTGTTGAGTGATACCGCCAGCTTCACCTTCCTGAACGTTGGTCTGACGGACTCTATCCAGAAGAGAAGTCTTACCAGTATCGACGTGACCCAGAATACAAGAAATGGGAGAACGCAAGTTGTCAGCGGAGCGGGCAGCAAGAGCGGCCTGGTGAGCCTTCTCACGGCGTTCGGCAGCTTCCTTTTTGCGCTGAGCCTCAAGAGCAACACGGGTCTTTCTATCTTCCTCGTCCTCGGACTCGTCCTCGGACTCCTTCTCCTTCTGTTCATTCTTCACTTCTTCCTTCTTTTCCTCTTCCTCCTCATCAGAAGAAGCATCCCAGCTATCCTTGATGTCGTCCTCCTCAGCAACTTTGGCTGCAGCGGCTGCCTTCTCTGCAGCCTCGGCCTCGGCCTTTTCCTTAGCAGCCTTCTCGGCGGCAATCTTTGCCAGAGCCTCAGCTTCAAGATGGGCACGCTCAGCAGCCTCCTCGAGTGCCTTCTGCTCATCCACCTTATTAGGGCCGGCGCGGCTCTTCTTGCGAACATCCTTCTTCTTAGCCTTTTCCTTGTCAGTATCCTCCATAGCTCCAACTTTGATACCGGCAGCAAGCATCTGCTGCAGCTTACGTTCATTGCGGGCCTTCTCTTCTTTCTGAGCTTTAGTCAAGAACTTGCCTTCCTTCTTGAGCTGCTCAATTCTCTCCTTTTCACGCTGCTTCTTGGCAGCCTTGACCTCCTCACGACGCTTGGCCTCTTCGGCCTCCTTCCGCTCAAGCTCCTCAAGGCGGGCCTTCTCGGCCATCAGGACAGCAGCGGCTTCCTCCTCACGTTTTCTACGCTCCTCTTGTTGCTTCTGAATAGCCCGAAGATGAGCGGGGATCTTCTTGGAACTGGTATCGGCAGCAGCCGGGGCGGGCGCAGGAGCGGGAGCAGCTTCCTCTACCTTAGTCTCAGGAGCGGGGGTAGGCGCAGGCGCACTGCCACCTTTGGCCTTCTTAGCAGCAGCCTATGGAAACAACTTGTTAGTTTTCTGAATATTTGGAATCAAATAAGTTTACTGGAACTGCTTACCTGTTCCCTTTTGCGCTGCTTTTCACGCTCCTTCTTGAGCTTTTCCTTCTCGGCCTTGGTCAACAGACGGCCGGACTCTTGAGCTGGCGGCGGGGCAGCCGCAGCTTCAGCAGCCGCCTTCTTCTTCTTGTTGCGGCGCATGATGGCCATCAGACCACCACCGGCAGTTTCTTCCTCTTCTCCCTCGGCCCCATCCGTGGCATTCTCGCTATCGGCGGGGGGGTCCTGAGGCGCAGGCTCGGCACCGGGGATGGTCTCACCGATTTCATCTTCCCAGTCCATCGCGGCCTTCTTGCTGCCCTTCTTCTTAGGAGCCATGCTGGATGGTTGATTATTTGGTAAGTATTAGATATTCGACGGTTTCTCTGGGATATCGTGTTGATCGCAATATGCTCAAGATCCGCCGTCGTGGAGTTGGTGGGGTCGTTAGTACAGGGTCGATCGGCTTCGCGGGGTTATTTTAATAGCCGAAAATTTGCCGGGTAACGACGTCCTTGGATTTTATAGTGGATGCAGTAGAGAAAAGAGCTTCACTACCAACAACAATAAAAAAAGGAACTCTTGTTGTAGAGTGCTGATGGTCCCAAATATTCTAAAGCCACTACAAAAAATTTACGTACTTCAAGGTCTGGTTTTTCTTTTTCTTAATTTTTTTTCTATCATGCAGCATCCTGTTCTAAGCATTGTTCTTAGTGGCCAAAACAATTATTACTTAATAGGTCGCCGTAAACCCTAATTCTAGTAAAAAATAACATCTGCATCAAAATCTTACCAATATTATTTGCAGTTCACTTGAAAACTTCTCAAACTTTTCTGATTCCTGAAACAAAGGCAGTCTTAAAGTTCTCTAGATTGGTGCAACGGTGTCCCTTAATGAAACGCTGAAATGTTGGTCCAGCACAGAGCCACAATATTCATTCAAATTCAATATCCTTTCAATTCAGGTACCAAAAATAGCATTATGTGGCATCATCTTCAATGGCTCTTGATTCATATTACCTCATCAATAAACCACATGCAGCCTAACACAATAAAGTGCCCCATTCAATATAACATTTAACATCTCCAAATGACGTCACCCTTAAACTTGAACCCTTATAATTTACATCATACACAGAATTTTTGACTTTTCATTTTGTAGGTTCCAAGATACCCCGGCAATGTAACACAAAATAGCACTCGTATCCATGTCCGGTTAGTACCTGCGTGTTAATGTAGTTAGGACACACATGATCAAATTTGATGCATGGCCGCATTTGCATAATAAATTAAAAGTCTGCTTTGTTAGCTAGCTAAAGAAAAAAGGCCATCCCCTAGTAACACAAAAATTCAGTCACAGTACCGGTCTCAAGAAGTACTCCAATACATCATACGCAAGTTCAAAGTATAGCCGGTGCTTGACATTCTCATCTGTTTCAGCGTCAATTTCTCGCACCCAATAACGATCGGTGTCGAGATCATCAAGCAGTTCCTTCATAAGTTGCACTGAAATCTCAGTGTTGAAGCAATGTTCCAGAGCTTTTTTGTCTAGGCAACGCTTCAATTTGTTACCATCCACATGTAGTGTCAGTCGATCAAGCACTGGACGCATGTCTGATACCGTAGCATAGGATCGTGAAGCGAACTCTTCGTAGGAATAAGGACAGACCAATTCAGACTGCTCGGCCATTCTTTGGACTAAAACCAAGAATCTCCAGGCTTTGAGATCTAGCATTGTGAAGTGCTCGATAATGCCATTCAGTGTGATGCCAAAGATTTCAGCATCGTCTATCGTTGATGGAACTCTCCCGAAGCGAGGTTTGGCCCAGTTATGACACCATGGAGGGTTAGTCTTTCCTCGACAGAACTTGCGAATGGAGGAACGCAAGGTGATATTAAACAATGTGTGAATATCCTGGTTATGAGTAGGAGGAATCCAGTTACCGGATACTGACTTCTCTCTATCCGAGAACAGAGTAATTGGTAGATGACAAGGATGATCATCATCGGGCCCGATATGAATCATATCACTTCCCAGCATGGACTTGGGATCCATATTGTCCAACTTCATCTCTGGTACTCCCTGAGGGTTCAATCCGTAGGTGATCACGAATAGAGAATGATCACAGGTCATGATTGCAACTTTGTCACGGTATGCTTCAATGCTGACGGTTTGCGACTTGAGTTCGGAAGAAGCCTGCGTGACCAGTTTCCTTTCGGCGAGACTGATCTGTGCCCAATTGATACACATGCCAGTACTGTAGAACACATTATCTCCAACGGTATACACATTCCAGATCGGTCCTGAAACGGACTCGACCTTATGGCGTAGCCAACAGCGGATACGCTTTCGACCGGGATTAGCGGGGTCATCTTCCTTATCAGCCGATACAATCAGTAGTCGATTTCGGTAAGTTCCAATAAGGTAAAACAACCAAGACTTTCCATCCTTTGTATAAAGCCATTCTTTGAGGCAAAGTACCCTTTCGCCAACTTCACCCAGGCCATCAATAAATAAACTTCTGGTCTGACCATTGCGTGAGGTTGGATAGGTTAGATCAGTACCATCTTTGGTGTCGATAAATTTCAAAAAAGGACGCCCTTCATTGATGACCGAAGTGACTAAGCATTCCAACTTCTGAGAATACAGCACATGTTTGGGCGAGCCATTAGTCGAAAGCTGTCTTGGTACCGGACGAGCCGCAGTTTCCAGTTCAGTAAACAGAAGCTCCTTTTCCGTAATCATCAAAACTCCTGGATTCTCAGAGCATCTTGATGGCCATCCATGCGGAACTATTGTCAGTCCAAATACTTCGGGCAAAGGAGCACTAAGCCTTTCCATAGTAGTAGTAAGAACCCTGGTAGTACGACGAAAGTCCCCTTTTCCGTTAGCTCGCTCTATAAAGTCCTCCAACACCACAACAGAGTCATCAGACGTGGCTAGAACTCGGGACGACATGATGGATTTAGATGTTACATCGGAATCAGAATCTAATGGTAGGACGACAGCAAGTGCTACCGGCAGATTGCCAAGGCGTCGAAGAGACATGGAAACACAAGTAAGAGAGCTTTTGTTGAGAGTCAAAGTGACTATAAATCCTGCCCGCGTTCCGCCCATGATGGCAATTGACCGTTCAGACTCGAATACTTTGGTGAGACTTTTGAACGGTTCGATATCAACAGGTTCGGAAGAATTAAACTCGGCTATTTCATCATGGCAGATCTTAAACTCAGCGCAAGGTTGACACCATGATGAAGAGTCATCAATGTTGTACAAAGCAATACTGGATGTGCCATCATTCCGGCGAATACCGAGAAATAGATGCTTGATGCCAGCAATCGTATTGATGTGAAGATACGTTATTTCACCATCACTTATGATCTGGCCTCGGAAATTGTAGACTAAATCATTGAAATCTAGCAGATAACAGGTAAAAAGGTTTCCAGAGCACACTGTGAATGCCAAAATATCACAGCCAAAATTGCCATTCTCTGCCACACTGTGGCCTATATTAGTGATGGTGGAAATAGGTATAGTAACTCTAGCAAAATAATTAGTCAAATTAATCCCAGAATCAACATTGAAATATACCTACTTTTCTGAACCCTTGAACATGACAAGATTATCTGCAGTTAGTTGGTACACGGGCAGTGGATCTGAGCAGTCATTATCAGGACAAGGGCAATTCTTGTAACCACATGCCAGCGTCTCAACCTCAAATTCAAAGGGCAAATCTTCCAATTTTGTGAGGACCCTGTGACGTGTCTCTGAATGATGCGTCACCAAAAGAACATCAGACCGATAGCGAGAAGAAGAGAGAATATAGAAATGGGTGGGCTTAGGCATCATGGGCCTTGTATCAAATGTAACTTGCGGATGCTGTGATGCTATTTCCACTGGAAAGATCCAGGTTTGTTCAACCCTAGATGCCTCGTACGTTTGCAAGATGTTCGCTCGAATCCCAACACGATGCTCAAAGATGGCACCGTTGGTACCGCGGCATGAGGCCGTATAGAGTTTAGAAGAAGGTGTAGCCACATCATCCATGATGGGTGACCGTGACCATGGAATCATGTGTTTGTCATTCCAAGATGGTGAGCCATCAGAAGAGACTATATCAAGGGATGGTACCCAATTCTGTAGTACATTGGTTCGTACAGCAGACTGGCGTGGATTCACGATCCAGACTGAACCATTTCCACAATCACCCCCGATAAATATGGCGTCAAATCGGTATGCAGGTACTACACAGAATGCTGTATCAACACTTGTTTCAAGAGTTGCGTCGCCTATCTCAATGGCAGCGGCAGCATTCTCATTCCCATCAAACTCAATATATATGACGACACCATCTTCACGAGCCACATATATAAGATCATGCTCAGAAGAGAATTTAGACGTGCGAGTAGGTCGGCTATATGAAGTCCACAGCGGTCTTCCATGTCCATGATACCAATCACTGGGTGGACAATCTGGTAATGGTATGTCACAAAATGATATCGTCCCGTGGCTGAGACCTGAGCACACAGTGAGCACCGATTCAGTGATCAAGAGAAGATTGGAGTTCAACCCTAATGGAACCATGAATAGAGGCAATTCGTACTCCGTGGGGACTTTGTGCAACTTCTTGCCTTTGGCCAATACCCCCTTGAGATCGGCCCTATCCTGCCAGTCGTACGCAGTGATGCGTGTTTCGCCGTTTCTAACAAGCGCCAACACTAGTACAACCATGTTCAACATAACAGAATCAGTAGTGTTGTGATGAGGGAACAAAAATGCCAACTTCAGGACTATGTCGTGAGTAAACTTTGCCCTGTGGCTTCGTATTGGGGTAATCCTCCCAGTGGTCTTGAATTGATGCTCGAGTGCTTCACGATTTTCGAGTTCATAGACGCAAAAGCCACAAGTGGCAAAAGATACCGCCATATATCGACTCAGCGGATCCACCGTAAATTGCATAATCTGTGTGCAGTCCATCTCGCGGAAGTCCATATGCTGTGAGCCAGCTGGTTTCAGGGAGTAACGATAAGAACAAAACTCCACAGATGATCCATGAGATGCAAGAAACAGGAAAACAAGCTGTTGTGACTCAAGAACAAGGACGAGAATCTGTGGAGGTAAAATGCCTTGACCTAACGGGATGCCGTCATCATCCACAGTTTCTATATCAAGCCTGGCAGCACACGGGACTTCGCTAGGTTTCGGCCGCCTGTCGTTCTCCCACAGCGGATGGGCTTCACTTTCGAAGAATTGTCCTAAAAGTCCAACATGGAGGATCCGAGAATCAAAATCGGATTTGCGGATAATCTCGTAGACATTTCCATCACCACGCAACTCTGATACAGTCACAAAATCATCCTAGAATAGATCGTCAATTCAAGTCAGTTCTTTTCAAGATATACTGCCAACCTACCCCAATGTATAAGATATCAGCATGAGCCTCAGATCGTATACGGGCATGTATTATATGTCGGATTATAGGACTGTCAACGACAGTCCGTGTAAGCATGCCAACTTCTAATGGCTTATCATCTGCCGGTGTCAACAGTGGTGGCGGGGTGAAGTCAGAGTAGAAATGTATGTTACTGCCCTGATGGACCCAGGTCTCTTGTTGACGAGCTTTTATAGAGAAGGACATTTTGAATAGTCCATCCAAAACTTGCTTTCGGCCCAGAATCCACCTCAGTCTTGTCGGGTACACCTGATGTCTCTAGCAAAGTGATGACCACTGAAGAGAAGACTGAGTGATTAATAAAGCTAAGTCAGATCTGAGCTTGATATTACTAGAACCTCGAAATAATCCGAGAGGTCAACCACGTTCTTTACTTTTATATGATCTCACTCGGGGCGTAAACTATGACTAGTCTGAGGTCTCAAATATTAAAAAGAACATGAGCTGTCAAACCTACAAACAGCCTTAGTGAACTGAGAACCGAGGGTTAGTTTATTTGTACTGAAAAGGGGGGTTCATAGATTATATGAATTATGTGGTAGGATGAAAGAGCATTCAGGAACAACTGCAGATAGGGTAACTCGTTCTCAGTGCCAGCTTTGTAATTCTGATATAAAGACTGTCATCATTCACGATATTGACAGAAAGTATTGGCACTTGCCAGTTCATTTTCTATATTTTATCGTCCAATATCTACCATACACTCCAATAATATGATGGAGCACCGAGGCGATACCGCTGCTACCAGCTCTGTCCTCATGGAAAATTATGTGCATAATAGACTCAGTGTTGATATGTGGATTTGAGATTGGGTGACCATGTAAATGATTTGCCACGGCAAATAGTGATGAACAATGGGACGCAATCATATAGCCCAAGTCCTTACATTAATCTCAACATATCCATGTGGCATCAAGCTGGTGGAGTATCATGCGGCTTTCCTGGTCTTCCAGAAGCAAACGGGATTTTGCTTAGCCTTGATATAACATAAGCACAAGTACGGTAGCACTTGTCGTACAAAAAATGCAGGATGAGAACGATATTGCCGATGACTAGATGTTGGTAGTGCTGGTGAGATGAACAATATGGGTATACACCACATTTCTAAGACAATCATACGTCTCGGCAACAATACTGTCATCCCAATATCACCCTAGCTCAACTCCTGGCATGACTCATGTTACAAAAACTCATTTGATATTATTGGGCAGCACTTGGGGATTGTGATGTTGTTTCTGTCTGTGATTGATAATGATTCATTATACCAGAAGATGGAAATAATGTGGCATACAGCTGAGGTCAGTCATTCAATGACACCAAAGAGGATGCAGACTTGTTACCCTCTAAGTAGCATCCCGTAGCCTATGGATACTATCCAGAATCTATCATGATCCATGACTGATTTAACGTGGGATTAGAGTGAAAATAAGCGATATATGGGGCATCCATAGGTAAGATATTGCCAATACGTACCTCCGAAGCATACGGATTACTGGATCAGGTTTGTATACCCTGAGGTTTGATCGTTATCGGAGTCTTTTGTATGTGACTCGCACTGGATCTTCTGTGAGGTATTATAACACAACCGGAACTGATGGAAGTGACTCCACACTTCAAGATGAGATGGTGCGCATCGATAGCCACAGGAAACTACAACTGATAACCTAGAGG
This sequence comes from Ambrosiella cleistominuta, assembly GCA_017139545.1. NCBI lineage: Eukaryota > Fungi > Ascomycota > Sordariomycetes > Microascales > Ceratocystidaceae > Ambrosiella > Ambrosiella cleistominuta. The sequence goes on from JABFIG010000094.1 coordinate 73,336, forward strand.
TATTTGGTTGACCTCTAGGAAGACGCAAGGAGCATCAACACCAATATATCGACACTAAGGATTTCAGACAGAAATTTCTCCCTGGGTAATGCCAATTTTTGTCGTCAACTGTGAGTTTCAATCCGCTTCACGCAAAATAGGAACCGCAGTGATGTTCACTCCAATGTGTCGTACAACCTAACGATCAGGCTGGGAACAGGGGTTTCCACCAATTAGCAGGAACTAGGGAAGACGGATGAGAGATATTTTGAGGCAAGCGGTAAGACGTGACAGGATCGTCGTCTACCAAATTATTTCGGGCACCAGCAAAATACCCAGATGTATCAGCTTGTGGCAGTTTAATGTTGAGAACCCTTGACGGAAGAAAGGGCCTGATAAACCGAGAGGGCCGGGATCAGAAACTTCAATGACGCACGTTGGGTCAAAATGGACAGGTTGGTGGGGATATGCGCGGACCTGTACCAAGCGTCGGTGAAAATGAAGTGGGTGCGCAACAGGTATCAGAATCGTGGTTTTGGCGGTCCGAAAAGAAATATAAATTTGGAAGCAAAGGTGAGACGACACGATTTTATGGGATGTATAGCCATGGATGACGGCTATCAACACCAACTCATATAGTACCAACTAAGGCGAAACGCCTGTCCGAAAAACTGATGTGATATGTCAGTTACAGGAGAGCAGCGAAATTTCCGACTATTATCAAGACTGAATGAAATATGAAATTACCTATTGCAGCGTATCTACAGAAGAAGGCAATTTGTCTTGGTCAGGATTTTGAAAATTAACTCGAGTTGAAGATATCGCAAAACACATTGACTTGTGGACATCCATTCAAGATCGGCAAAACACGTAAAGCCTTTTATTTAACTAGGGTTGAGACTGAATTTTCACTTCCTTCCGTATCAAAATAAGCATGAGTTGTTTCCAGATAAGTCACTTTCTCGAACCCACATGATTGTAGGAAATTACCACAAATTGATGTCTATCTGAATCTAGATGAAAACCACATACGCGCTGAGATATCAGTTTACACCTATGTGAGAACGGAAGTGGCAGGGTGTCCACCCCACTTGCAAAGAATCGCTGCTGAATCTTGAATAAAATATCGAACATTTAGTGTATCGATCATACTAGATTGACAGTAAAATGTTTATATTATCAATATGCTCACAATTGACAGACCTAACTCATAGTGGGCTTGGTTGGACAATCCAAGTATCTAATATTCATACCCTGCAGCTTACCCTGCTTATTGAGATATACTACTTCTGTTTGCAGCTTTTCTAACTTTCTAGTTTTGAGTACTTTCTTTTTCTGTCGCACACATCATTGGGTTTCACTTAGAGCTGTTAACTGCTGTATCATGTTTATTTCCCTGTGAGCTTCCAGCAACAATCGATACTTGCATGTATATCCTAGTAAACCCTAACATTATCATTATAGTGATATCAACGTAAATTTAGATAATATTTTATCAGACACCAATGGAAAGATATTTTTTGCTATCAAGATTTTTTTCTCTATTTGCACATCGAGTAACCTTCTCTAACACTCATGAAGAATGTGGCCGCTTACATGCGTCAACCGCCTCAATTACTGCGACGATGAAGCCACGTCTCACACCAAGAAAGCCCCGTTGTGTGGCTCTTTACAGCATCAAAATCGTTGCCCACCCACCTAGCTACGCTGAATCTATGAGCTAGAGCAATTGGTCAACTGATACATGGGTAACTGAGTAGAATCATGATGCCGGTAGTTGTGAAAAGTCCATTGGTCAACAATGCTATATGTATACATACAATGCAACCATGAGGACGCCTTCTAAACTTGATTTTACGCTAACTTGGACAGCAGACATCGAACTGCGAACATTTCCTTGACCCAAATAGTCACATAATGGCCAAACTCGCCTGTTTTGAGGTCATGGAGCCAGCGATTCCGAGCTGGGACTTGCTGGAACACCATATTGGTCTATAGCTTGAATTGGCTACATCATTTATACTATGTACTCACTGATACCGCATTTCTTGGGCCCATAATACGTGTTCCAAGAACATGGATAGTGTTCAATCAAGAGTGTTGTTGCATTATGCCCCCGGTGTGCTGCCTGCTCAATCGTCCCTCGTGCTGTCGCTAGATGATTGTCACATATAATAACTTCACCTTCAGGAGGGTATATACCAACAAGGTGACGTAGCGTAGCTTAAATTTCGGGATTTTGAAGTAACTGTCATGAATTCTAACAAAATCAATCGCATTCGTCAAGTCTGCCAACTCATAAGACCGGACTTTCGGTCTCATCTACTCCGAAATATTGTAAGGATTCACATCCCTCAGTGTTGCACGTCAAACACTCCATGGTACTATATCAGGTTTGTGACTCCGAAAAGCCTTTTCAATGATTGAATTTAAGGGTAAGGGGTAAATAATGATTCCAGAATCAAGTATATTCTTTATTTGGTATTAATATCTCTTTGAGAAGAATAAAGATATATACAAACCCACCAGACAAATTAACTAGAAATGAACTGCGTTATATGGCTCAACTAAAGGTTTCCCAACCAGGAAATGTGGCGTCACATAATTTGGCGCCACAATACCAAGAACAGCTAGATCCATGTACCCCAGAGTGGAAAGAGCTAGCTCAGAACTGAGCTCAGATGCGCTTCCATGACTCTTTTGGGCCGTGGTGCATATCAAGATTTGTTAATACTTATTCTGTGAAGCTTTTCATGCAAAGATAAGTTTACAAATATTCAGTCTCGGTTTGACAGTTGGCAATTGTCTCTTAGTTTTCGTGTTTACCAATCAGTATAGTCTTGGTTTTCGTCCCGCATCGCGCGTTCCGTATCGTGATATCGCCCGTATGATTGTTGGTTACAATCAATTTACACCCATCTATTCATATTAAAACTAAGCACTGTCCTCTTGCTTTGATATTTACAGCCAGTGTCATTGAATCGTCAGGAATTCCAGCTGTATATATTAGGCATTCCGGCCGTATCTTTCTACTATGGAATTAGAACAAGAAAAGCAGCCTTCGATTGACGTCATCAATGAGCCTACAGAAGTGAATCCCCAAACACCAGCATGGATTATTGAAAAATCCGCGAAAATCCAAGAAGCTTGTCAAAATAGGAAAACCAAAGCATTGAAATCATATGCATTATCAAAGGGAGGTCTATTGACAGATGAATTGCGGAAACAAGCCTGTGAGTTGAACTACAAGAGTGACCTGATTTACCAAATAACGATATCTAATGCATAAGCCATCCATTTTAGGGCCATTATTACTTGGTGACAATGATATTGATGGCATTCCCGCCGGAGAGAAACCTACATCTTGGCAGTCATTACCACCCCATCATGATGAAGGCCAAGTAGACTTGGACGTCAACCGCTCCTTTGTCTACTATCCTACAAGTATGTCCTCCGAAGCAAACATCATCACTTATTACAATGAGTTAACAACATCCATAGACAAAAGCGACGTCGAGCTCAAGTTTATCAAACAAGAACTATCAGATCTCATCGTAGAAGTTTTGAGACGACATCCCTACCTGCATTACTTCCAAGGTTATCATGATATCTGCCAAGTTCTTCTCCTTGTACTCCCCCAACATCTTCGTGCCCCGGCCGTCCGCCGTCTATCACTATTCCGCATCAGAGACTTTATGCTTCACAATCTCGGACCAACGATAGCCCAGCTTCACCTCATTCCAGATCTACTCGATGTCGTCGACCCGAAGCTCCGGAAACATCTGTCAGGGACTGATCCTTTTTATGCCCTCGCCGGTACTCTGACAATGTATGCTCACGATATTGAACGCTACGGTGATATCTCTCGCCTGTTTGATGCATTCTTGGCGACACCTCCAGTATTTAGTGTTTACATGTTTGCTCAGATTATCCTCTCACGACGAGATGATCTCCTCGATACCCCGGATGACGACCAATCCATGTTGCATTACATGCTTTCTAAATTACCGCAGCCATTAGACCTTGAGGGCCTCATATTAGGTACCATAAAGCTCCTCAAGAATCACCCACCAAAGACACTACCTGCATGGAAGAAGATCTCATCAGCCAGTTGTCTCAAAACCTATAATAAGCCTGATGCTACTGTCAAAGAAGTTGAAGGATGGTTCCAGCAACAAACAACAGAATTGGAATGGACTGAGTTCCGCGTCTACGTTGGCAAGACACTCTGGAAGTACCGGAAGCCTGCACAGGCCGTTGGTGCCGCCGTAGCCGTTGGCCTACTAGCCGTTTACCTTCGCAAAAACCCGGCCCCTGTCAATGTGGTAACCTCCTTTATCTCACGGGCAGTCTTTTGAGACATTGCGCCGTTCATCTCATAATATACAAGTATAATCAGTATCACATATCCACCTATATATATAGGCCTAATGACCAAGATAACATTCTTGAAATCGGGTTGACTTGTTCTTGTGAGAAAATACAACGCTATGCTATCGTGCAAAATGGGTATATGTAAAATGACACTCGTAGACTAAGGCTCTTCTTGAAACTGCTTCTTGTGATTTTCGTAGTGGTCTTGCTGCTCCTGGGCAAGTTTGCCAGTAGTATCACTGATAATGGTCGAAATCAGAGAGAAATTGTTGTACAGGAATCGAGCTCGTTTTCTCTGGTCTCCGCCACTCTGAATTTGGGCATACTTTGACAAAAAAGTTTCGACTTCCATGCGTAAACGTCCCAAGCTAGTGATAACAGGTTCATCATCGGCGGCCTCTGAACTCAATGCTAAAATGGCCTGGAGGATTTGGCCCCACCGTTGTGTCAACATGTGAGGTGCAAAAGACATGTTTGAGCTTGAAGGTTTGGATGGTAAACTAGTGGTTAAGCTATGCACAGAGTCGGAGTGTAAATCCATGACTTTCTGTAAGCGTGGCCAAAGGGTCATATTAGTTGTGTTGATATAGGTTTCCAATGCCGGAACTCGTCTTCTTTGGAGTTCAAAAGCAAAGTGCTGGGTCAATCGGATGCAAAGCAACAACCCCAGTGCATCGTACGTGTTGGCTATCAAAAACTGAGTAAATGTCTGGCCCAAAGCAAATGTGGGCTCGAAAATATAGTTAAAGTGCTTCTGAATAGTGGAAAGTGAGATGGAGGGCGAAAAGAAGGATACCAAGAACGTATACTCGGCTGTAGCATTGTCAACTAATGCGAGATTAAAGTTACGAAAAGGTACTTCAAGGTAATGATATGACGTGGTTTCTTCTGCAAGGTAAGATGGTAACGCTGTTTGGTTGTTGGTCTTGAGCAGATCAATGCGGTGGCCCAAGTTGAATGTATCATGTGGAGGTACTTGTTGGCGCATAGAAGGTACTGATAACATAGAGCTCTTTTTAGAGTCGTCATGTCCAATGGCATCATTTTTGTCCATGACGTGAATTTTTATCTTTTCGAGAGCTTTCTGGTAACGAGTGAAATGGTAAAGGTAGTACCAACGGATGGTGTTCATATAAGCTTGACATATGTCATCACCTAATGCAGAGTTGTGTTTGTACAAAAAGGCAAAGCCATCTTTGAATTTCAAGAAGCTTTGTTGTTGTATGATCTGAGCATTGATACTGGGAGATCGTAAAGATCTGATTTGCGTAACAATATGATCTCGTATGCGTTCAAGAGCCTATTGAACGGAGATGTTAAGGAATATTCCCGTCACTGGTTCAAGAAGAAATGCCTACCTTTGCAACTAGCTTCTCTAACAGAGGCCCCAATTCAGTCCAAGCTTTTCCTGTTCGATTGGTTTCTTTCTTGTAAGCAACAGCGCGTCGGTCAATCTCATGAAGTGCTCTAATCCATGCGTCATCTATCGGGCCTTCCGAGATTTTGGTGACGACAGCCGGCGAAACACTGAGGTCTTCGACTAATGGACCTAATGCTCTTTCGACCGCCTTTCTATTTTCGACTCGGATATTTAATGCTGTGGATCTTGCTTGCAAAGTTTCAATATCGGCTGACACGAATTCAAGATCGCTTCGGAAGCTTTCTAGATTTGCTTCAACCGAATTGAGGACAGTGTCACAATCAATTATGGATTTATGGAGTTGGTCAAACTTTTCTTTCTCTTTATCATCTGGAAACCGGCATGTCAGCTAGATGAACAAAAGAGAATTGAATATCCGGCGCATACAGTCAATAGACAAAGGTCGTTCCCTAGAGGCAGGTTGTTGCGGTTGCGATTTGACAAATTCTGAAAGCGACATTCCCGAAAAATCATATTCGAGATCCAGGTCATCGTCCGTCAATGAATGCGCCGGGGCGATTATAGGCTCAGTTTTGTCTTTGGACACTTCTAGTAACCTCTCAACAAGGGCGTCAGGGCTATATGGAGCTGGCGACCGCGAGCGACCAGATTGGTTACGAGCAGAGGCTAGCAGTGAAGTAGAAGGGTCGTTGGTAAGTCCCGGGCCGGGTGAGGCACGACCCTGTGCGCTGGATGATCTCTGGGAAGTCACATAGGGACTTAACGAATTAGAGGCTCGAACCGGCTGAGAACCATTATTATAAGAAGAACAGGATGGTGCTGTTGATGACGGTTGCTGGTTCGTCTGCGCTGTGATTCGGTCGAGCCACATGTTGCGTTGCGAGCGAGGGACAATAAGTTGGATGAGTCTGTTGACAGTTTGGAGGATGGAAACAATTGGTAGTAGTAACGCAATGAAGTCAGGCGTAAATCCAGCAAAATGTAAGCATACCAATTGCTATGTCTGTAAACATCTGCTGTGCGATAAAGCAGTATTTCTGATGTCGAGGTATTTTGTATTAAGATATGTTTAGCGCATGACTTATTCTGTTTCTGAGCTACCAGCTAGCTATAACTTCCTTTACTTGTCGATTGTTGTCCATAGTGGAGCCAATTGGATTCGACAAACCCTTGTCAATTAATTGCTGACTAAAGGTACTGTTGAACCCTATTATGTCTAACCCTATATATTGATTTAGCTGTATCAGTGAAAATAATATTTTGATTCTATTCATTAACTTTGGGACTGCAAAGAACAAAGACTTTTTTGAGAAGCCTAGGTCATTCAGAGTTCTGTAACCTTTGGTGATTTCAGGGCTATATTTACTCTATCTATAATGATCTCCAAGGCTTGTAAAATTATAAAGACAAACCCCCTAGTCAAGCTGGTGGCACAGTGCTGATGAGGCCAATTGCACACATTGTGTGCTTGTATCTTTTGTCACCTCCAATTTTTGTTCACCACATCATGAAAACAGATGAGATCATGTAGAGTACTTCGAATATCCTGATTTATTTCTTATTAGAGTTTCCAATGTGTTGACAAATTGTAATAAGTGAAAGCCCTAGACAGAAACTGCAACCACTGTAGTATAACCTGCATGATTGACATAACAATTAAGTTTTTCATAGACAGACCGTCTTGAACCACCACGATCTAGACTGCATGAAGACCACCACCCACAAACGCTGAATTCCAGTCTAGGTCAGGCTCGCTGGATTGAGCGATAGCTTCCAATAGACGTCCCACCAATCATGGCGTTCCCAAAACATGGAGCAAGAAAAAGTTTCGCCTTTCCTTAAAATTCGGCTGGCCAGCGCAACTACCTGGGTACACAGTGTGCACTGTTTTTTTTCGATCAAAACTCACCACCCCGCCTTAGTTCTTCGTACCTTTAAAAAACAAAATTCCTTTCTTCATCTTCTTCTTCCCTTTTCCTTTCCATCCCTAGGTACTATCTAACCACATTATTCACCATGTCTGACGATGTAAGTGCTTTGCGCTTGGCCTTCACAATTTTTCTTTATTATCTTTTTACATCGAGACTAAAAGCATCTATGGCCTGATGATGCCACTGCCATCGTGTTCTTGATATGCCCCGCATCATGCCCTTGAGAGGCAAGGTCATCTTAAACTGTCGCTTTGCCCAATAGCCATTGGCGCCATAAAAGGACCTAATAAATCTTTCAGGAATACTGGGAATTCAAGTTCATATACCAACATTGATTTATATGTATTTGATTACCTGTCATTATGACTTTGTCACGATCAGGGCAGCATTGATGTTGGGCTCAACATGCTCCTTAAAATGATCTTAACTCGCTTGTCTAGTTACTAACGGTCCATAAACCACAGCACGACCACCAGTTCGAGTCCACCGATGCCGGTGCTTCGACTACCTTCCCTATGCAGTGCTCTGCTTTGCGGAAGAACGGCCACGTCGTCATCAAGGGCCGTCCCTGCAAGATCGTCGACATGTCTACCTCCAAGACTGGCAAGCACGGTCACGCCAAGGTCCACCTGGTCGCCCTTGATATCTTCACCGGCAAGAAGCTTGAGGATCTGTCTCCCTCCACCCACAATATGGACGTCCCCAACGTCTCTCGCCGTGAGTTCCAGCTTCTGGACATCTCCGACGATGACTACCTCTCCCTCATGAACGATAACGGTGATATGAAGGACGATGTCAAGCTCCCCGAGGGTGAGGTTGGTAAGAAGATTCGTGACCTCTTTGATGAGGGCAAGGACACTCGTAAGTTTTCTCTTAGTGTATATTAAATTAATATCATGAACATGTGCTAATTAACTGTAGTGGTTGTTATTCTGTCCGCTATGGGTGAGGAGGCTGCCATTGACGCTAAGGAGGCTCCTCGTGGTAGTGACTAAGCGTGTTGCTTAGAGAGCAAAAAAAGATATAATGAATCTTAAGATACCAAGTTCCTTGCTAATCAATCATGTGAATGCGTACTTGTGACATGTGAAAGACAAAAATAGTATATCAAAAACTCTGCATCAGGGCTGGCTGGCCATTTTTTTCAGCTCAACAAAGTCAAAAGTTCAAAAGTGGAGGCTACTGTATGGCGCATGTCAAAATTAACCTTTTGGTAAGACATGTATTTATTTTTTGAAAACCCTGGTTTATATATATAACTATCTAGTAAAATAAATATATTGTAGGCTGGATGTTGCCAAATTATACTAGAGAAAAATTGCATCTGCGATCAGGCGCAGTTGCTTAAATCGCTTCAATTTTCAGACCCACTCTCAACCGTCTACGTCCCGCATTTTGATTCATGAGACCGTCGCAGAGATATCATATAATCAAGATCAGCTAATCTATTGATCATCATCCTTCATAACAACTCTTTAGTCATAGACTAGCTTGAGATGGAAAGAGTCATTACAATCCTGAATCACCGTCACCATCAGGATTCATCACATTTTTGCCACATTAACCATGAACAACGGAGTCGAATTACACAAGTTCCCGAGAAACTCACCAAGATGTAATCAATGTTCTGCAAAACGATGGTACTCTGAAAATGGTCTCAGGTTCTGCCAGAACGGCCATCAGATCGAAGGTTACATCGAATTTGCAGCAGATGAAGATGGTGCGGCGGGATTGACGAACCATCATGTGGCCCGAAAAGAAAAGGAGGAGCGCGTACACGAAAGGCAGCGCTTAACTGGTTCCAAGGGACGTGACCTTTATCTGGAGTTCTTGCAGTATCTTCTGCGTAACCAAGTACTGTGGCTGATCAACGAGAAAGACCATAAACAAGAGTTAGATGGTGTTGTCAGAGATCTTTGGGATCTAAGGATACGTGGCTGTCCACTGGCTGAGAATGATGATGATGGTGAACAAGAGGAGATTTTCTTCTCGAGTTCACGGCCCACTCAACTGCAGGAGGAATTACATGTCCAGTCAATTCCACGATCAAGGTTAATCTGGACTGTCACACCCGGATTAAGATGGACAGTGCCATCGCCTCTTGAGACTTTAGCTATATGTTATATGGGATGTCTGCTACTACGTATACCCACGAAAATCTGCGATATTTACACATGGGCAAAAATAGGACAACTTCCGTTTGTAAATGCGGTAGGGCTAACCTTAATATTCGTGTTGATAGACAAACTGACACGGAAACAGATGGAAATCTTACCGAAAGATTTGTCGAAACGTTTACCACAGCCGTACCCTCGAATGCTCAGAGCAGCGGCGCGTACTCCGATGCAGGGTAATGACCTGTATTCCACAGTAAATGACATGTGTCTAGCGTATTACGTGAACTATGGCATGGTAACTCCACCTGTCAATCATCACATAATGGCTTTGAGTCTAGTCAAAGCTTTGTTCCTTCCCAGTAAGATATCAGCAATGAAAACTCAGGAAACAACGTTATGATACTAACATTATGTGCAGTTGAAGTTATGATTATCTTCAAACATCTTTGTTCTATATTGGCTACACCTCATTCATTACCAGTAACGAAATCCCGAATCATGTTGATTGATCAACCAGAGATTCACTTAATTGCTTTAATAGTGGTGATCGTCAAACACTTTTTCCCCTTTTCGGGCCCAAGTGGCATCGAATCAAGACCGGACACATTACCAAAGATTGATTGGAGTATATGGGAGAAGTACTCCAAGACGAGCGGGGAGCCACAAGCTGAAATTAACGATTATCGTAATCTAAGTGGTGATCAGCTTGTTTCTATGTCCGATGAGAAACAAGAGGAGCTTTTGCATCAAATCACATCAATGTCCATGGGAAACAAAGGTTGGTAACAGTAATCATGATGAATCCTAATTCATTACTTATCTGACAATTTCTAGAATCTAATTCTCATCTACTATCCTTTTTTCCTTTCGAAAGCCCGGGGAAGAAAGACACACAATCAACCAAGACTGGCAAATCTGATGGTGTCCTTGCCGAAGTTTATGAAAAAGCCATCTCGTACGAGGCTAATGTGGATAACAAATCGAGTTCTTACGTGAGTGTATCCGACAGAGACATCTTTGATCTTTCTGCAGATGCCAAGGTATTTTACGAAAAGGTTTCGAATGTGACTGGACTCGATAATGAGACCCTTATTAGAGCAGTAGACATGACAGAGACACAAATCCAGGCTGTGGAGAAAGGTCGCAGATAGAACATATGTTATATGCATCGTCAATATCAACAGGGGTTAAATGAGTTCCTTATGTTGTGCAAATGCTTCCTTTGGGTAACACGAATCGGACATGGGGTATTTAACTCCACATGGGGTCATTTGACAGTTTTCTTACTGAAATAATCCTAATTTTTGTGAGCGACGCAAAAGTGGGGTCGTGTTCAAGCCATCCCACAAGCTCCAAAAATAGCCATGCCAGTAAATAAATTTCGTGCGAATCACGTGATGAGAGGGTTTTTGTGGCCGCACTCCAGAGTTGTCATGCGGTACGTCCTATTCTCCACTGCCTGGATGCTTTGATTGAGTTACTTGGTTGAAGAACTCTCCATTCTCCAAGTTAAAATAATATCCAACCGTCACAAAATACCGGCAAGAGTAAGTGGTACCATGGACTTTCATGACGCCGTCGTCGTGCCTGCTGACATTGTTCATCTGGTCGCAACAATTTTACTAACATGACATTTCATCAACAGTGCAGATGTAAGCTTTCCCATGAACTCACCCTACCCTATTTGCGATGATATCAAAGATGATACCAAATGCAAAAACGAGGACTTTTTATTTGCTACCGACCTGGCTCTTTTCGACTTTATTCTATCAAAATCCAAAATCTCTATCGACGCCACTAGCCACCAACATTGATGCTAACCATTATTGGGCAACAGTTTCGTCAAGACCCTGACGGGTAAGACCATTACCTTGGAGGTCGAGTCCTCGGACACGATCGACAACGTCAAGTCCAAGATCCAGGACAAGGAGGGTATTCCCCCGGACCAGCAGCGTTTGATCTTCGCTGGCAAGCAGCTTGAGGATGGCCGCACCCTCTCCGACTACAACATCCAGAAGGAGTCCACCCTCCACCTGGTCCTTCGTCTTCGTGGTGGTATCATTGAGCCCTCCCTGAAGGCTCTGGCCTCCAAGTTCAACTGCGACAAGATGATCTGCCGCAAGTGCTACGTATGTCTACCTACACTTCCCATCATACATTAAACCGACAAGATGACTAACACACTCTGCAGGCTCGTCTTCCCCCTCGTGCTACTAACTGTCGTAAGCGGAAGTGCGGCCACACCAACCAGCTGCGCCTCAAGAAGAAGCTTAAATAGACGATGCGCGCAAAGCTATTGGTGTGTCAAAAAGGAATTGTGGCGTCCAGGATTGTGCATTTTGGTTGGGTAATTGGCTCAAGAATTGTCAGTGCCTCAGCCCTTTATAATAGCAATGGAAGACAAAAAAAAATAAGCCAAACCATGATGCCTCAAAAATCAAACCAAGTGATTACATGTATACCATGACTAGTTTTTCAAATCACAATTATCTAAAACCCTTTATCTTGATATTGATGACTATGGGTGTTGTACATAGCCATACACAGCCCAGATAGTTGCGTCACTGTCAAGGTATTACCAGGGAAGATGTTCAAGGTTTCATGCCATATCATGGGTAAAATATGGCAAAACCATTGACAGGCATGCGCAGCCTAGCCAGGATGCATTACATTTCGCGACCAAAGTGGCAGCTTCAATCCTGTTAAGCAGCCGCTTAGCTTCGCCGTGATATTGTACATGCATGAGTTTTTTGGCAAAGACTGTCAATTTATCCTCAATTCTTGCCGGGCGAAATACATTTTCTAGTCTTTTCTGTCACTTGATTTGACTTTTTTTACATTATATTGATTCTAGTAAGCTAGCCTTGTGAATATGTCGGGCTCGAGATATGATGCTGTAGTAGACATTGACGATGATGTAAGCTACCACTCCTACAATCCCATCAGCGCATTATCTCAGTTCAGTCATTCAGGTTCTAACAACGTATCTGTCAACAAAGGGCGACCTCGGCCACACCGATCTTCAAGATGACCTTGAATTCCACAACTCGACTTTCAACGAAAGCTCTGGTCGAGGCAAAGGCACCTCCGGCGGCCTACCCCCTCCCGTGACTGCTAACACCTCATCATCTAAGAATCATATGCTTTGGTCTATGGGGTTCTATGCGCAGTTCTTCGATGTTGATACCACCGCAGTCCTCAACCGGTGCTTTGCGGCTCTGTACCCTCGGGCTAACTTCCTTGACGTTATGGAAGGCAACCCTGATCTCTACGGCCCGTTCTGGATTGCTACAACGGTTGTGCTTATTCTGTTCTTGGGTGGCACTATCAGTGAATACCGGGCGCTGAATCACGGTGAAGAGTTTGTTTATAACTTTAAGTTGTTGAGCGGTAGGTTCCCGTTTGTCTCTTCCTTTGTTCGTTCAATCACTGACATGCAATGATACAGGTGCTGCTGGTCTGATCTATGGATACACTCTGTTTATTCCTGTTGTACTCTTCGGCGCTCTCAAATACTTCGGTAGTGAGTCTACGAATGTTCTTGAATGCTGGGCATTGTATGGATACGGTAATCTTATCTGGATTCCCGTTGCCTTGATCAGTTGGTCGCCCATCGACATCTTGAACTGGGTCTTCGTTGGTGTTGGATGTGCTATGTCTCTGGCATTTTTGCTGCGCAACCTATATCCCGTGCTTAGTGCGACTGACAAGCAGACAAGCAAGGTCTTGCTTGGTGTTATTGTTATTCTGCACCTGGCGCTATCTTTGACCATCAAGATTCTATTCTTTGCTCACAAGAGCCCGCTGAATAAGGATGGAGGTGATGGTAACTCAACTCTGATGTTTATTTAAATTTAGCAAGCTTCAATATGTATAACTATGTTTTACGTCTATCATATCATAAACAAGTTTCAACAGTAATCCAAATATAATTTTCTCTTGCAATTATTATACATATTTCTCATTGGATATAATGGAGCCTCAGTTGTACGAGTGAACGATGTCGCCACCATTGGCAACCCAATCCACCCAACTTCCCGGGTACTCAGCTGTCTTCCAACCAGCCTCCCGCGCAAGTTTAGCCGCGGCATGACTACGAACACCGGCCTTGCAGAAGAACACAAGTTTCTTATCCGTCCCCGGTCTATCAAAGCCAAATCTGTCCTCAAAGTCCTCAGGGTGAATGTGGAAGGCATCAGGTGATGAGGAAATTGGAATATTGATGGCATTAGGTATGGTACCAGTCTGAACGAGTTCACCAGGTTCACGAGCATCTAAGAGGGATATCAATAAATGCTTCAAGAAGAAGGCTCGAGATAACAGCACTTACCTACAATGACATGGTCATCGGGGAGGTTCTCCAAAAGGTTCTTCAACTATATATGCATGTTAACGTCAAGCTCAGATGACACCCCCAAAGCAGTCTACCAACCTTTTTAAAATCATAAAAAACCAAGGGCTCCTCCTCAACAGGAGCAGTTTCAGACTGGAAGCCCCTCCGACTCTCGATGGGTTTAGACCATGACCTCCCAATAGCCGTGTTGTATGAATATGAATCGGCGATTCTAGATGGCAGAAGAACCACAGGGCGGACAACGAACGCACAAACGGTGGTGCGGAGGCCATGAAAAATACGAGTCGCTATTCTGGATGACATTTTGCTTGTTATAATAAATGATAGAAAAAATGAGTTTCAGATAAATTACATAATTTGATATTGATATGCTCGGCTTCTGGTCCCATATTATTTAATATAGTAGGATATACTGGGGTACAACTTCAAACAATATAGGGTTATTCAAGGGTTCCTCCTATCGCCGACCAGATGTGGGGCTCATTACCAAGTAAGATGACGAATCACAGAAATATCGGAAAATTGCTAGTTTACTGGTTATTGTGACAGCTTTGGCGGAATCTATATATACAATGTCAAAAGTACTATCCGCGAAGACGCAGCAGAGAGAAAATTCACTTGGTTATCAAGTACATTAATCACAATGTTCTATTTTCGATAAACGGACAAGTCATTTCAAACACAAAAAAACCAAGACTGGAAGTCCCTTTCTAAGATTTCCAGCCTTTATAATATTACAAATGTCAACAGTCGGAGCTATTGTGACTTAGTACTATCACTGCCCAAGACATGATGAATTATTAGTTGGATTACTGGGCTGTATGCCCCCTCCAGAATGTTGTGGTGTCTGCTATTCCATTATTATGACGCCGTGCCGCCGTTCCGATATTCAGAATTAGAGGCGTGCGTATGCGTCAAATTATCCAAAACTCCTGCCGAATAAATCAAATTAACCAAATAACCCCCAAAATCGAGTTAAAAATTGGCCACAGAAGTTGGGGCCCACAAAAAAACAAAAATCGACTTCGATGACATGCTAAAAGATCATCGAGCTCAGTTGAAACTAACAAGAGCATCAAAGTCCATCTAAATTAGCCACGATGATGTAAATCACGCTCGACGTGATCAGGACAAGAGCTACTAGGAGACCTGATATCAAAAGCATACATCTGTCATCAAAACTTTTCAGAATATTGACAACACTTAAGCTCTCGCAGAGAATGAGAGAGGACAGTCGTCCTATATACAAATTAGTATAGATAAACGGTATAGATGATAATTAAACCTTACCCGAGGGAAGATGGTCGCAAAGACCTTGATATCTTCTGACTGAGGAGTAGGATGGTGGATCCAATCCAGTTCCATGGACGCTTTTCCAATCATCAAAGCCAGGTTCAACTGGGCATAAATTTGACCGAGACAATAGTGAGGACCAGTACCAAAGACTAAATAGTTCTTGGAACCCTTCTCTTCAGCATCACCGGTGTAGTACCGATCAGGGTTGAAAGTATCGGGATCGTCGTAAACCTCGGGATCTCTCAAAGCCATGTAGGTGGTAGGAATAATCATAGCACCTAATCATTATTAAATGTTAGTGGCAGGCATGAGGATATTTAGTGACAAGAAAATGACTTACCCTTGGGGACAGTGTAGGTATTAGTGATGGGGAAAGGCTTTTTCGCCAGGTAGGGGACCATCAGCACAGGAGGACGATAGCGCAGCAACTCACGGACTACAGCGCGAGTGTAGGTCAAAGACTCAAGTTGATCCATATGTAAGGGCATCTTAACGTCGCCGCCACGAACCTTGAGGTTCTCCTCACGGACACGATCCAAAACATCTGGACGTTGGGCCATAATCTGGAACAACCAAGTAGCGGCACTGGATGTAGCATCTTGGGAGGCGAATAGGAAGGTAAAGACAGTCTGCGCGATCTCGTAATCGTTGAAGTCACGAAGTAGAGGGGTAGGCTTCTCAAGACCCTCAGTATTTCCGGTAGCCTCAGCTGCGCGCCAGCGGTTTGAGTCGAGGATGCTTTTGACCCAACCATCCAGAATAGAAGTGACCTCGCCACCAGCAGCCATGCGAACTTTGGACTTGACAGCGCATTTAGTGAACTCTGCCAACACCATATCAGCAGCCTTTTTTCCATACCATGTCTTGGTATAGGGAAGGATGATGGGGAAATTAACCAACTCCAAAGCAGCAGTGATCAAATAATAGTCATCAGCAATTTTCTGAATGGCCTCGTCTGAGATGTAGTAGCCAACAAAGGTACGCAGGGAGACAGCACACATGAGCTCGCGGAAGTAGGGCATGAAAGGCACAGGCTTGCCGTTGTTCTGCTTGGTAACTTCAATGAACTTCTTCATGTAGGTGTTGTAAACTTCTTCCTGACCGGGCAGGTAGGATTCGAGCGCCTTGCGAGTGAACAAGCTGTTAAGGCCCTTGCGGAAGTCAACGTGAGGGCGGCCATCGAGAAAAACCCAGTTGTCAGCGCCAAGTAGCTTGTGAGCAGCATCCACGACACAAGGTTTGACGTATGCAGGAGAATTGAAAACCTTGCGGGCCATATCGCGAGTTGAGGCAATGACGACAAATCTATGTACAATTGAGTTAACAAACGTTGCTGATATAAGACGAAATCAGAGGTTTCATGGAGTACTCACTTATGAAAAACTGAGACGCAGCTGAGAGGACCACTAAGCCACTTCGCATAGTATTCCTCGAACTTGGGGTCCATAGACTCCAAGAAAGGGCCGATGAATGGCATTTTGAAAGAAGGGCCAGCAATGGAACCTTTGTTGATGAGGTAGCTCACTGATAAAGTTAGTAGGCGGCTTGGGCCCAAAAAAAAATGCAAGTTTGCAAATAAGCTTACTTTGATCATAGACAACCGCAATCGCCAAGAAAGTGAACAGGCCAATCCAGACTGACATATTACTGACCGTGTCGATGACATAGTCAACCTGCGGAGGAATTGACACCGATCCATACCTGGAGTTCGCCAGGACGGAGGCGAAGTTCGTATCATTCGTTGTCATGATAAGTGGTGACACCGTTGTTTAGCGATGTCGTCGTAGAATAGGTCGAACTTGGTATCGGATGGGGAGTAGCCAAAGTAGACGTTTTTCTGGAAGCGAGAGTACTGCTGCAAGACAGGTGACAGGCAGCGTGTTAGTTTAAGAACTCAAATAATTGCTACAAATAATTGGTTCAGAGATGAGATTGACAATGAGTACAGAATAGTATGATGTATTAACTCCCAAGTCTCGCCTAGTGATCGCAACCAAAAGAGACGGGATATGCGCTTGCAATGATGAGCAACAGTCCCGGGATTAGTTTCGCGCCGTTCGGGGGTGGAGTAAGGGAATTTATATAATCAAGTACGGAGGACTAGCGAGGGGGGGGGAAATACAGTGAGCGGGCGCCACTTGTTGGAGATGTCGGAATTGACGGGTGTGGGCATAATGCCGACTTAAAGATTTTGGCAGCCCACTCTTGCGGCGGGGGGGGGGGAGGGGGG